>PVKH010000841.1:0-33956 GCA_004027955.1 Chaetophractus vellerosus | reverse complement strand
TCTTCTTCCTCTTCTTCCTCATCTTCTTCCTCTTCCTCTTCTTCCTCCTCCTCTTCCTCCTCCTCCTCCTTCTCTTCCTCCTCCTCCTCATCCTCCTCTTCCTCCTCTTCTTCCTCTTCCTCCTCCTCCTCTTCCTCCTCCTCCTCTTCCTCCTCCTCTTCATCTTCCTCCTCTTCCTCTTCCTCTTCCTCCTCTTCCTCTTCCTCTCCTTCCTCTTCCTCTTCTCCTCCTTCCTCTTCTCCTCCTTCCTCCCTCCTCCTTCCTCCTCCTTCCTTTTTTAACAACGCTTTAAACTTGCAAAAACCATTCTTAGCTCTCTGGTCATACACAACAGGACTTAAAAAAAGAAAAAAGAAAAAAAAAACAGGTCACATCTTTTTGTAATGGTTTGAATGTTATGCTCAAGGCAGGAGCATACTCTGACAGTCTACCTCTCCGTGTTCCTTGGAGTCTTGTGGCTTGTCTCCCGCCCTGCCCCCCTCCATTCTACCCAGCTCAACCATTCAACCGTTCAGTCCCATTACTTTGATATCCAAATGCAATGCAGCATTCTAATGTTGAAACTTTTTGTTCTCAGACATGTTTATTTCCTCTCTAACTTTAATTTCCCACCTTTTATTCTGTTTACCCCCCAGGAAACTTGAGCTTCATTCTCTGATAATTATACTTTTTGGTGTACTTTCACCAAAAGCAGGTACCACAGAAAAATTTTAGGGGTTAATTTATTTCAGCAAAAAGAAATAAAATAAGTACATATTAAAGGTTGTGTGGACACATCTGCAGTCATTTATGAAACTGAGTACCATATAGTTGTCATGAAAGTTGTTTATGCTGATTTCAGAAGTTGTTCTGTCTAGAATTGAGACCTTTTTTTTTGGTAGCAACAATCTCAGTTGTGTAATTTCTAGCCATGGAATGTTCCTTTAAACAGTTAAATAAAAACAAAGGAAACACATGGGGATGCTGTGTGTTATGTGAGTGTGACCAAAAAAACCTTTCTCTCTTTCAGGGGACACTTATCTACAAGTCTTTTTACATTTAAGACAAGTGGTAAGCTTTTCTTATCTATGTAACACTGTATGCCAGGCACTGTACCAATTGCTTTTATTTTTTTTTCTTGGTACTTTCTCATTTAGTCATTACAATAACACTACAAGGTAAGATAGGTACTTAAATAATATAATGATTAGAATAAATTGGAAGTGTTGTGTTAATAGGGAAATGGTTGTGTAAGCAAGGAAGGTTTCTTAGAAAAGGTGACTTTCAAATTTGTCTGAAGAAGTATTTCATTCATTCAGTAGAATCTTTCATGTACCAGGCACTGTTTTGGTTTTGATATGACAGTGAGCAAATTAAACAAAATCCTTTCCTCCAGGAGCTTACATTCTGGTGGGGAGAGATTGACAATAAATAGATGAATAAGTAAATGATTATTTGTAATATGATAAAAAAAAGATGTAGAAAAAATATGGCAAGGAAGCATGTAGAGTGCAGGAGGGACTGGTTTGAGGTTTTAAATAGGGTCAGGAAAGGGCTCATGGAAAATGTGGTATCATAATAAATCCTGAAGTCACCTCCTTCAGGGGGTGAGTCATCCGCTTACCTGGGGAGAGTGTTCCCAGAAGAGAGGAATGGAGCTCCATTATACCAAAGAATATTGCTTGTAAATAAATATATGTGTAGGTTTCCTAACAAGGCACAAAGAAGGAACATTTGTCCAGGAAACACTTGCCTACTTTTGGAATTTCTCCTTTAACTAGTATAATATGTTAATTAGAGGTGTGGTAGGAAATTTGATGTGAATAGGTTTATGTATGTTTTGAATTTATACCTGGAAGCCAAATTGCTGTCTTCTTTATTTCAGGTTGTTATGGAACACTGGGAATGGAATCTGGAGTGATTGCTGATCCTCAGATCACTGCATCATCTGTGCTGGAGTGGACTGACCACACCGGGCAAGAGAACAGTTGGAAACCTGAAAAGGCCAGGCTGAAAAAACCTGGACCCCCTTGGGCTGCTTTTGCCACTGATGAATATCAGTGGTTACAAATAGATCTGAATAAGGAAAAGAAGATAACAGGTTAGGAGACATAATTTTCTAGAACACTTTGTAATGATTTTATTTGGGAACCTGGTAACATGTAAGATTTTCATAGAAAATTAGGTCACTGAACACTTAATTGTATGGTTTTATGTTTTCTTCACTGGTTTTGATGTTACTAGAGGCGTTTTTATAAAATATTGCAAGGGAAATTAAATAGTATTTAATTAGTATTAGCTTTTCTTTTTCAGAGTAAAATGATTCTTTCTAAGGTAGTGTTTCAGTAAAGTGATCTTGTGACATCTGAAATAGCCATTTCTTACAAGTCATTAAGGAAAATTTATGTTCAAAGCATCCCTTTTAGGTGCTGTAAATAACTGATATTCCACATATGCTGGATATAAATTTATTTTAGGGGGAATTTAGCAAATGGCTAGAATAATAGTCTGGGATTGGTTTAGATAATTTTGTTAGTTATTTTCTTGGTACTTGGAATTATAACAATAATAATTTTTAATCTCTTCATTCCCAGGAAATCATATTTACCCAGTGGTTGAAATATATTTCACAATGATATGAACACAGGCTGTCAAAACGAAATAGCTCTTTCTTTATATGTCTATAAATCTTCCTAACTCTACTAGGGAATAAAGCCAAGGTTTAGCAGCTATTATGATGAAACCTTTGACTCCATGCACTTAGATATGGGAATGTGGCAGAGGTAGAAATATTTGAACAGTACATCTCAGGTATTTATGCTTCAATGCTGAACAGTTTGGAGATCAGACTTTGTGCACTAAGAGAAGCAACTCTTCATTCCCCCAGGCATTATAACTACTGGATCCACCATGGTGGAGCACAATTACTATGTGTCTGCCTACAGAATTCTGTACAGTGATGATGGGCAGAAATGGACTGTGTACAGAGAGCCTGGTGTGGAGCATGATAAGGTAAAACAATTACCAAGGTACTTGACAGAGCATTTTGAAAATGGAACTTTGCTAAGGGTCAAAGAAGTGCTCCTGTGTAAATAGTGATATAAAAGTTAAATATAATGCTGTCCTCTACTGGTTATTGTAGGTAGAGCTATTGACTTTACCTATAGTTTAAAAATTCTCAGTGGTCCTAGGTTCATTTTAGTGATTGTAAGAGTAAGTACATTCCTGATTCTTGTCACTACATTTTTAACTTGATTGTTTAGAAATTCTATTAAGGTAAGCCTGCACAAGGAACTTCTAATTTTATCAATTCATAGAATGATAGCCTAATTTCTACTCTGACGAGGAGGAAAAAAGACAAAAAAGGTACAGGCCAAAGTATATTAAATTATAGAATATAGAATGGGAAGACTATTTTGAGATCATTCCACAAAATTTCACCTTAGAAAACTTCTACCGTCCTTACCTGAAGAATTTTCTTAGTATCTGTTGCAATTATGAAATTGCTTGGGATAGCAAAAAAATTATAAAGATGCTGGAATGAGCCATAGGAGATGATGATAAAGGATGAAATATGTAGGCTGAGGTGGACCTCATCGAGATCTTTATCCCTTTCACCCTGACTCCACAAGATCCACCATATGGATCTTGTAACTGAGGGAATCCCTGTCCAAGGAAGATAGATGCCTCACTTCTAGAGTTAAATTATGGACACATTTTTTTCCAATGAAGTGTCCCTATGATTTTTTCAGTTATATGATACTGTCCTCTCTATCATAGGTATGATTTGCTAATATATCTTCAGTTACCATGTTTTTCATCTCTATCTGTTCAAAAATCTCCAGAGACTCTCTATCATCTTTCTTATGGATCTAAACTCTTCTGCTGTCATTAAAGACTTTCTTTCCTCTCTCTACTAGATATCACTTGAACTTCATCTTTGGTGAGCCCCTGCCCATTGAAGCAAATGATAATGTCTCCATACCTATCCTACTCTGCTTAATTCTCCCAAGTTTTACTACTCTACTTTTGGCACATCCATATTTATTTGTATAATATTTATTATATGTGTGATATATAATTAATTTTTTTGAAATTACAAGAATTATCCATGCTTATATTGTAAAAAGTTCTAACATTGAATTATATTACTGGAAAAGACTTTCTTTTGTCTTCCTTTTTTGAACACAATTTCACTGGATATAGAAATCTATGTTGACAGTTTTTCCTTTTACTATTTTAAATATGTTGGTCCACCTCTTTCCAGCTTGCATTGTTTTCAGGAGGAGTCTGCTGTCATTCTCATCTTTGTTCCTCTGTATGTAATGTGTGTTTTTTTCCTCTGGCTTTTGTTTTCTTTTTATCATTTGTTTTAAGCAATTTGATTATGAGGTGCCTTTGTGTAGTTTTCTTAATGTTTCTTCTGCTTAGGGTTATTTGAGCTTCTTGGATCTATACCTCTTAGTCGCCATCAAATTTTAGGCTATATTTTCTTCAAATAGTCTCCCCTCCCACACAAATATTATGATCCTTGAAGATAGTCCACAGTTCACTGATGCTCTGTTAATTTTATTTTCTCTCATGTTTTATTTTGGAAATTTTTATTGCTTTGTCTTCAGGCTCACTCTTCTATTTTCTGCAATGTCTAGTCTGCTATTAATACCATCCAGTGTATTTTTATCTCAGATAAATCTATTTTTCACCTCTAAACTTTCAGTTTTAGGTTTTTAAAAAAATTTCTTTTATGTCTCTCCTTCCAGTGCTCATGCTTTTCTCTACTGTCTGGAACATGGAATATATTTCTAATAATTTTTAATGTCCTTGTCTACTAATTCTATCTTGTGTAATATCTGGGTCTTTTTCTGTTTATTGATATTTCTCCTGATTATGGATCATAGATTTCATGCCAATAGTTTTTTATTGGATGCCGGACAATATTTACTTTACATTTTTTGGTGCTGGATTTTTTTTTATTCCTTTAAATATTTTTCAGCGTTGTTTTGGTATGCAATTAAGTTACTTGGAAACAATTTGTTCTTTTTAAGGCTTGCTTTTAAGCTTTATGAGGTGAGACCTAAGAGCAGCTTTTGTCTAGGACATTTTCCTTCTGAGTACTCAAACCAATATCCCAATAACCCATGTAATATGAGGTTTCTCCACTCTGACTGTTGGGAAGGTGAGCTACTCCCAGCCTTGTCTGAGCTCTGAGAACTGTTCTGCTGGCTCTTTCACAAGTGTTCTTTCCCCAGCTGCAGGTAGTTTCCTTATGTGGAAAGATTTAAGGAGAAACCCTCTACAGATATCTAAAAGTCTGTCTGCCTCACTCCCTCCCTTACTTCCCTCATCCCCACTCAAGTTCTGGAGCTCTCTCCTCCCCTACACTGGCTCTGCAAATGCTAGGTAATGGCCTTCCCAATCTCTAAGCTCTGTCTTCTCAACTCAGTCAGCCCACCAGGCTCCATTTATAATGTCCCTCCCTGCACAGCAGTGTGGAAACTCTCTAGACAATATTAGGGCAGAAGTAGGGCCTGCCTGTTTCACAGGGTTGTCATGAAGTGCCTCTGAGTTAATTACAGGTAAGAGCTGTTCCAGTGTAAGAGACTATCATTTGCTTGAAATATTTGAGGAAATGAGATAGTCACTTACAATCATATTTCTAATTAAGGATATCTTATAAAATGCATTTGTTGATGTTTAGTTACAATCATTAAATTAGGCACAGAATAGTTTCATAGTCTTTCAAAGTCATTTTTTCTGGTTCATGTAGCAACAATGAATGAAAACAGGGGCTATAATATAGGAATTGTCTTTATGTATCTTATCCAGTAGGTGGCAGTATATCTTTGTGTTTGTTAGTGTGTGTGCATTTTGTTTATTGAGAGAAAAATATGAAAAGTACACAAGCAAAGCTTTTCTTCTTAATACCTTGTTTGTTCAATTATGCTTTCCTTTGAAAATAAAATTAATATGTTTAAATAGTTTATAATTCCATAGGACTAGGATTACTAATTTATTAGTACAATAAAATTTCTCGCTGCAATTAAAACCCTCCTCCCAGATTGCCAAGTTTGTACCCTTGTTAAATTCTTAAATCATAATAAAAATTTCAGACTCACTATTTTCCTATTTTATGAATTACTGATGAAAATATTTAACTTCTTAACAGTTTTTACAAATTATGAGTATTTTATTTTCTTAAAAAATAATTATTGTTTACCATGTCATAATTTGCAGATCTCTTTTAAGGTCCAGAGCAGAAAAAATAAACAAAAATATATTTACGAGAAGGAACTTAGCCTAACCTCTGTTGATATAAAGTACCATTTTTTTGTTGTTTTTTAAAAGATATTTCAAGGAAACAGAGATTATCACCAGGATGTGCGTAACAACTTTTTGCCACCAATTATTGCACGTTTTATTAGAGTGAATCCTACCCAATGGCAGCAGAAAATTGCTATGAAAATAGAACTGCTTGGATGTCAGTTTATTCCTAAAGGTAAAGCAACAATGTGTTTTATGACATTTTTACTGGATTATTAAGTATAAATGGTTTTTCTGTTCTCAGAGAAAGTAATTAAGAATAATGCTAATATTTTTGTGTTTAAGCTCTAAATTGCAGTATCTTCATAAAGAGATTTTTAAAAATAGTTATCCTGTTAAAAAGTCAGATATTAGAATGGTTTCTAAAATTCCAAGTGGAAGAAGAGATAGCATTATTTATGAGATAATGTAATGAGATTGCTTTCCAGATTTGGTCTTCATATTACTAGTTTTTAATCAGGTCTCACATAGTAGAATACTTGTGTCTTATAGGCACCAAAGATTATAGCAATAACCCTAGCTTGAGTGCCTTTTACATTGAATAAATTAAAAGTAAGAATAACTTCCTTAAATATTGTATAATACATTAATAATTTGCTTACTATTGTATCCTCAAAGCCTACAGAGTGCTTGACTTACAGTATGTATATTTATTAAATGAACTGAATGAGTAATATCAAACTGAATGAGTAATACATCAAACTGTGATGATACCTTTATAGCTTTACAGTTCAACATAATTGCCCTCCCTATTATTCTCCTTCCTAAAAAGATTATTTTTCAGATGACGTAATTATTTAAAGACTGAGAAATTTGGTATATTTATCCTTCTGTTACATTTCTCTGAAATTTAAAATTGCTCTGCAAAGTTAAGAATACTAGAACATTTTGAAGATGTTTAAAACTACTGTTTTAAACTATGATTCTATAAGTAAATGTATAAGCTTTTCCTAACCATATTTCAAGGTCGTCCTCCAAAACTTACCCAACCTCCACCTCCTCGGAACAGCAAAGACCTCAAAAACACTACCATCCCTCCAAAAATAGCCAAAGGTAGGCCTGCGTTAAATGTGAGAATGAATTTATTTTAACCAACTTGGTGTTGAAAAAAGAATAAAGAGTTTTAACTTTTTTCAAGGTCGTGCCCCAAAATTCAATCAACCACTACAACCTCGCAGTGGCAATGCATTCCCTGCACAGACGGAACAAACAACTGCCACTCCTGATATCAGAAATACTACTGTAACTCCGAATGTAACCAAAGGTATGCAAACTCAAAAATTAACACCTATTACAAAGTAGTATTTTTTAACTTAAGATTGGAAGAGCATCTCCAAATTAAACCCTTGGTTTCTTTTCCTCTCACTGTACTCTTTAATTATAATTTAAAAACTCATTGATGTAAGTTATCTTCTGTTGTACTTTGTAGAATTGTTCTTTAAATATTTAAAGATCACTGCTATGTTCTAGACCTCCTCTTGTGATTTTTTTCCCATAATGCTTCCCATATTTAGAAATAAAATATTTTTAGAAATAACTAAACCCATAGCAGACAATGAAACCCCACACCGCCACCCCTGATTGTATATTAATTTGAAAAAACATAGAAGTTTTGGTGGAAACTAATACTTTTTAAAAAATTTTTTTGACTCCAGTTCCTCATAAAAAAAAATTTTTGGTCTTTGTTTTCTTCAAATGTTTACAATTATATATATTTTTCAGATTATAAAAGTAAATTTATAAGTAGAATTTACTTTCAAGTTTTATTAATGATAAATAAGTTGTTAAAACATGAAATATAATAGCTTTTCAGTTTTGCTAATTATTGAAAAAACAAATTTTTGGTTGAGTTCAGTGTCATAGTGGAGTTAGTATTGGTGCCAGCAGATAAAAAGTCCATTTTCAGGAAAGTACAGAGAAGAGAAAACAGTTCAGTTAGAGTAACTTGTGCTACATAGAACTTTAATCATTCTCATTTTCTGTAATCTTGACTCTTAGCACTTTTTCTTTCTTATAAACATTGGAAGTGTGCCTTGATTCTTATAACTTTCTCCGCCTTTTCTCAATGTCATTTTCTTTCCCATGTTCTGTGGTATTTCAAAACAGAGCAATTTCTTTCACATACTGTAGGAAGCAGAAGCAGAAGCTAGAGAGAAGCAAGAGTTCTCAGAAGGCCAGACATTTCAGTGTCCCAGAAAGAGCTTCCTACCAATGTGTAGAAGGCTTGTGTTCAGACAGAATCCCAGACCACATCCCTGGATGGAAGAACAGTCATTTAAAAGTACTGCTCATCTTAAAATCTGATTATAGAATCTCAGACCCTCGAGATTGAGTGTCCTTTAAGCCTTTTCTTCCAAAACTAGGATCCTTCAAGCTTAAAAAAAGAACAACAAAGAATGTACAGCTCTTTTCAGCTGAAGATCTCCAGTCTCCCTTTCTTTGGATAGTGATGTACATAGACTTTTATTTTTCATACCTGAGCACATGTGTAGGTTTTAACTTTAAAGCTTCTCTTTAAATTTTGCTGCATATATCTGAACCTGATTGTTCTCTCCAGTTTCATAAATTCTAGGGAAAAACCTATTTGCTTTTCTGAATTCTCTGTACTTCCTAGCCTGAGTCATGACTTTCTTTGTGTGTACTTCCTCTCTTTTCTGTTTTCACAAACAGGCTGAGAGTGATGCTGGAAAAAATCATGTAATGGTCAGGTTTGTGCCACCGTCACTTCCAGGTCCTCACTCAATGGGACTGTGAGCCCTGGCCAGCAGTCTTTCTGTGTTTCCCTAGTTAGCTCTTCTGTGTGTTCTCTTTAGTAGTTAAACATTCTCCATATTTTTCAAAGCCTTGACCCAGAGAGCTTTACTCATTCTCAGTTATTGACCCTTGCAACTTCACAAAGCCATTAGAAAGAAACTCCCTTTCCATGGAGCTCACAGACTTTTCTGTAATCTCTCCCACTTCAGTGGGAATTAGGTCCCTTGTACCACCTGAGGCTGATTGCTTCACCTGGTTTCCATCCCATCTGACTTCTCAGAGGCCTAATGTTATTGCTTTTCCCCTCCCTCCTATGTCATCAGCTTCCTTTTTCTTTTTCGGATACAGTTGTTGTAAGAAGTAAATTATAGCTGATGAGACCCATCATGCGGTATACAGCTTTGTCCCCAGGAAATATCAGTAGTCACTGCTGTTGTCATTCTCTTGGCTGTTAACTATACGTGGTGAGAAGGGGTAGAAGATGAAGGGATGAAGAAAGAAACTAATGTCCTGAATGACCTTAGGCAGACCACTTTTGTCTCTGGACCCAGGATTCCTTATCTATGGGTGAGATATGGGGGTTAAAAGAGCCCTAAGTCCCTACCGGCTCCAGCATTGTGTGGGTCCTGGGCTGGTCATACACACCCTGCATATACTTATCTGCAGTCTGCTTTCTATGCTTCACTGCAGTGTTAACCTTCCCAGATCTGTAAAAAAAAAAATTGGCTACCATTTTGTACATCATTTTTTAATTGCTGGATTGCATTCACTTTAAGAAGGCTACTATGATTTATGTATTCACTCCTATCTTTGGGCATTTGGATTGTTTCCAGGTTTTCACTCTTACACAGATACAAGAGTGAACATCATTAAAGATACATCTTTGTGTGCCCCTAAGAATAAATCCTACATGTGGATTTGCCAGATAATAGGTTTTTATACATTTTGCCCCAAAATCCCAATCAGAAAGATAGTATCAATTTATAGTCCCATGAAAACACCTGTCTTCAACAATTAGTAGTTCTTTTTAAATTGTTGCCAATTTGAAGAGCAAAAAATAGTATCTTATTCTTGTTTTAACATGTATTTATTTGATTTCTAGTGAGGCTAACATGCTAAATGGTCAACTGTATCTTTCAGTATACTGCTGGTTCACCTCCTTTGCCAATTTCCCTATTATATATATTTTTTCACTTGTAAAACTCCAATACGTTAATCCCTTATCACATATGCAGAAAATATATAGTCATGGTTTACTGGCCTTTCAGTTTTGTTTTGATGATTTAGAAACTTATTATGATGAAAAATTTGAAACATACAAAAGTGTAGTGAATAGTGCAATGAGCTTCCATGTATCCTCGAAAACTTCAACACTTACCAAGTAACTCATGGCCCATCTTGTCTCACAAATAAAGTTTGTGGTATTTTTTTCATACAGAGAATTTTGAATGATGTGGTTAAGTGTTTAACTCTGTTCCCTCGTGATCTCTGCCTTTGGTGTTACCGTACTTTGTTTTCTCCCAGATGTTGCGCTGGCAGCCGTCCTCGTGCCTGTGCTGGTTATGGTCCTCACCACTCTCATTCTCATCCTGGTCTGTGCGTGGCACTGGAGGAACAGGTCAGTCCTAGCCAGTTCTCCTCCCCGGCCCTGGGGGGCTGTACGCCATTACCCAAGGTGGAATGGAAGCTAATCATCAAAGATGAAATACAATTCACCCTTTTGAAAGGGAGATTTAAAGTAGTCATTAGAATAAAAATTACATGCATTTCTCCTTTTTTTCCCCATTAAAAATAAGTCAGTTCAGTTCAACAGTTACTGAGTATGTTTATTCTGTTAACTTCTGCGTTAAATCCTGAGATGTACAGATAAATAAAATCAGGGACTAGTGCATAATAGGTGCTTCATAAATCACTGAAAGAATAAAAGACACAGTTTTGTCTCCAGAGTGTTCAGAGTTTAGCAGGATGAACTGACCTAATATAAGAACTATATGGTTGGATGAGTAACTCATGAAATGCTGGGGAAAACAGATGTGAGGACCCTGAGTTATCTGAAATATTTTCTTCTGGGAAAGGCTACTCCTCAAGTGTAGCGTGCTTGGCTTAAAGAAGGAGCTGGTGTTGGCTGGAGAGAAGAAGGAAAAGAATAGCCCAGACTGAGGGAGTTGCTTGAGAGAAGGCCCAGAGATCTCCTGTGGGCATGGTAGGGTAGAGTACCCAGATAATCTTGGAGGTGCAAGTATTGATCGGAAAGGCTTTTTGAAGAAAAAAAATTAGATTTAATTCTGGAGATAAGGAAATTATTGAGGAATGTTAAGACGGATGACATTAAATAGATGATTGTAGGTTAATGGCAGAAGTTTTAAGGGTGGAATGGAGAGAAGAGAGACTAAAAGAAACAGTGAGACAAGTTAGGAACATATTGTAGCTGACTCTAAGGAAGGGAGAAGAGATAGAGGGGGAGATGTTTTAGAGCAGCATCAACAGGACCCACCACTAGTTGTCTGCTGAGGAAGAAGAAAGGACCAGTGATAACCTGAAGTTTTTGGCTGTGTAATTAGACTGGGAGATACCATGAGTTGAGGTATCAAGCAGGAGGGCAGGTTTGGTACAGAAAGAGAATGACTTTCATTTGTTCAGCCATTCAGCAAATATTTGTGTGCCTGCGCTGTGCCAGATGGTGTGCCTTGTGCTTGCTGGGAGTCCAGTGGTAAAACCCAAAGCTTAGCAATCGGGAGAGGACCCAGTGCAGAACACCGTCAGCCATGGCACAAACCGCAGGATCTGTGCCATGGCAGGGCAACTGGAGGAGATTCATGGTGTTGGGGAGGCTCCTGGCTGGCTGTGCAGAGGCCACAAGAGTTAGCATGAGGACTGTAGGGAGAGGAGAAAGAATTTCAGGAGTTCCAGAGAGGAAAGTGCATGATGAATTCAGGGAACTAAAAAACAGCAATAATAGGAACAATGAGAGCAAAACAGCAGCAGTAACAAATTTTCATTGACAATTAAATGCTAATTTTAGGCATTATTCTAAATGCTTTACATTTATCACCTCATTTGGTCCTCTAAATAACCTATGAAGCAGGTACTGTTGCTAACTCCCTTTTACAAAAGAGGAAAGTGTGGCACAGAGAAGATGTAAATAACTTGCCCCGGTCATCCAGCCAGTAATGACGGACTGGAGATTTGGAGCGGGAAGTCTGACTTCAGTCACTCTCTTGTCCACTGCCGCCTCTGACAGCGAATCCAGTGTGGTTAAAGCACAGGGCGCCAGGGTGCGGACTGGGGAGTGGAGGTTGTTGAGAGGGAGGCAGGAGCCAAGTCCTGAGATCAATTTAGGATGTTATTAAAGGATCCTGCTTCAGTATTCCCAAGAAGCAGTTGGAAAGCATGCCTGGAGTTCAGGGGGTAAAAAAGGTCTGAGCTGGAAAATTAAAGTTACTGCTAAGGATGCAGTTGAAATTGCTGACGATTGGCTTCATGAGGAGGAGTGGAGGAGGAGATGTCATAAAGACACTGAAAAACAGGGAGGAAGAAATAAGAGCGATGACTTATTAAAACCTTGACCCATGCCAAGCACTGCACTCAGCACTTTTCATGTATTGAGTAAATAATCTTTAGCTTTGTTATTTGAGATTAAGCTTATAAAATCCTTTATAATACAACCCATGGCTAATACTCATACCATTAAATTTGTTGTCCTAGCCACATATCCAGTATCCAACTTCCATTTAGAAAAGATTATCGATTTGCTTTTATTTTGAAATCTTGTGATGATATTTTCAAAGAGAAAAGTGCTTAATTAATAAGCCAGCATTATTTCTTTTTCATTTCAGTTTTTAATTAACAACTTCAACACTTGCCATCTCTTTTAAATTTTATTTTATTTTGAAATAAGGCAAATATTATATTTTAAATACAGTCGGGCTTTATAAAATGAGGAAACTGTTACTATCAATATTAAAAACATAGTCTAATACCAGAAACAAAGTGTTTAGTAATAGGAAAACTGCATAGCTTAGGTCTCTTTGAAAGCCACACTTGTGATCTTGAGCAAGTCATATAGCCATCTTGTCCTCATTTGTCGACTAGAATGTTTGCTTTCTCTTTCTTGTAAAGCACTAATTTTAATTAAATTAGATTTACATTCTTGAATCAGAAAATGGCCTTTCATTTGCTTGTTTTTTCTTTGTAAGAGTCTCTTGGTAAAGAGAAGGATGTGTTAGAATTCGGGGGGGGGGGGATTTCTTCACTGCACACATTACTCTTGCCCCTGCAGAGACTCTGTTGTGCCTCCCAGGCCTAGAGAACCAGGTTCTATCCTCCCCCCCCATCCCACCCCCCGCCCACTCCCCACTGTTAGTGACAGCGTTGTCTTACCGTTAAATCTGTGCAGTTAAGGGTATGTGATACTTTAATCTTCACTGGGGCAAAGAACAGTAGTAGAAAATCAGGGAGTTGGAAAAAAGAATAATGCAGAATAGAAAACCAATATTATCTTGTTCTGTGAACTACATGAATCGATTGATTTGTGTAAATTGTATTTGAAACTAAAACAGACCTAACGTAATTTTTAACAGCTTGATTTGATTCAGTCTTTTCATTCTACAGACCTTGCCTTTTTTCTTCAATCTATGTTGAGTAATAGGAAGGTAAGAAAAAAAGTTACTATCTCAGGAGGTAGCTGTTTAATATTTATTGAGAATCCACAATTTTTAAGCCTCAGCAGTGCCAACTTTAAAAGTCCAATGAAGTAGAGGGCTCCCCAGCAAGTAGAAATGTGTACTCTTGACTAATTATTAACTTTGGTGTTTATCCTGCAGTTTTAGTGAATTCACTCTATTTGCTAACTTTTTTTTATTTTTCCAGAAAGAAAAAAACTGAAGGCACCTATGACTTACCTTACTGGGACCGCGCAGGTAACTTATTTGGAATTTTGCATCTCTTTCCATCAGTGAAAAATGTCTCTCTCCCCACCGGGAGGTAGTAGTGAAAGAGGGGAAAGTCATCCTCAGGCCCATTTGAACTTCCCAGCAGTTGAAAAAGTGGGAGTTTAACAGTTCCATGGGTTTGACAAGTGCAATTAAAAAAAAAAAAAGTGGAAGTTCTATTCTGTTCTGACCATTTTTACCCTTCTGCAAAATCTCTTCTAGTTAATAAGTGATGAAATGGAAAATAAGTAATTTCTCAAGTGGAGTACAGCAGTTTAGGAATCTGTGAGACCTGCAGTCTGTGCCATGATGAATTGTCAGCTTCTGAGTTCCTACTCTGGCATTTGGCAGTTTGCTGATAATGCCACCAGAGGTTGACCCTTATAGCTCTCCCACTTCCCAGTATCCCTGTTGGAATAGCTGTTTTGGATCCAAGAGCTCTTAGTTCATTGCTGTGACCAGAGTAGAAAAGGGCAGTGATGGAGGCAGATCATGGTGCTGCTAGCACCCCAGGACAGCACTTGGAAAGTATTTTTGAGGAAAAAAACTATTAGACTCTTCTCCTACAACAAACAAGTATATGTGTCTACACTGTAATAGCAGTGATTTCTTTCTGCATATCATTTTGATAGAGATTTCTGTCATGTTCTGCTTTGCACTAGTAATCTATCAAAGCAGAAAGTAAGCTTCAGTGTAAAGGCTACTTTGTGTAGATGTCTGTTACAGAAATGACTTAAATGCAACAGGATTTCCCTTGGCAATATTATTGTCCTGTGAGAGAAAGGTTTTGTTTTAATAGTTTCTTTTGCTTGCTATCACAATGAAGGCTGGTGGAAAGGAATGAAGCAGTTTCTCCCTGCCAAATCAGTGGAACATGAAGAAACCCCGGTTCGCTATAGCAGTAGTGAAGTTAATCACCTGAGCCCGAGAGAGGTCACCACAGTGCTGCAAGCTGACTCTGCAGGTAACTACAGGAGACGCCCAAGGCAGAGGGAGTGGGCTTGCTGTAAAGTGCCCTGCGAGTCACAGAATCTTCCTTTGTCTTTTTCATATTTAAGAGTTGAGCTAATTTCCAAAGGTAGAACTATGTTTTTAAAAGATGACCTTCAGAGAGTTGTTTCTGTGTCTTAGATGTTCTCCCCACAAAATTGGGACTTTCATTTCTACAGACTCTGGGCATTTTGTCTGTTTACCTGGGGTTTTGTTTCTTTTGGTTTTATTGGTGGTAGGGGAGATGGTTAGGAGAGCAGAAGCGTGGAATAGGTGTTCCTTACTGTGTTTATCCTATTAACCAACAACATAAGTATTTTAAACGTGTCCTAATATTTAAAAAGAAAAAAATATAATCTGAAATTATTTTCCAAGACCAGTATTTCAATAATGGCATATTTCTTTTTGCAATGAAATATCTATAAATCTGAAGAACTTAAACAGTCCTTATGCAAAATTATATGAATGAGGCTTTCTGGCATATGAACTTATTACCATGAGATACTAGATAACATCTTTAATTTTAATTTTTGAAGTTGGCTGTTTAGGTGGGAATCCATAGTATATGTGCTGATAGCAACACATGTGCCACAAAGAAGTGTTTGCTTTTGGTGTAAGCACGCAACTGCCATTGTAAATTGTGTGAGACCTGTATTAGTGTGATAACATTCTATTGTTTGTGTTTGTGATATCCAGAGTATGCACAACCACTTGTGGGAGGAATTGTTGGTACACTTCATCAGAGATCCACTTTTAAACCAGAAGAAGGAAAAGAACCAGGATATGCTGACTTGGATCCTTACAACTCACCAGTGCAAGAGGTTTATCATGCCTACGCTGAACCACTCCCAATTACTGGACCTGAGTATGCAACCCCGATTGTCATGGATATGTCAGGACATCCCACAGCCTCAGTCGGTCTACCCTCAACGTCCACTTTCAAAGCCACAGGGAACCAACCTCCCCCTTTAGGGGGAAGTTACAACACACCTCTCTCCAGGACTGACAGCTGCTCTTCTGCCCGGGCCCAGTATGATACCCCAAAAGGGGGGAAGCCAGGTCCAAGTGCCCCAGACGAATTGGTGTACCAGGTGCCACAGAGCATGCAGGAAGTATCAGTAGCAGGGAGGGAGGGTGAATGTGATGTTTTTAAAGAAATCCTCTGAAGGTGGTGCTGCTTTTTACAAAGCATCGTTTTAAAGCACATGGCCTTTTTAAAATAGTGGTAGTAAAATATAGAATGTATTCCATATCTGTCACTGAAGTGGTTGGGGAAAATGTGATAACCAAGGTACAGGAAACTACTAATCCTGCCAGCTTGCTTTGAAGGTGTAACTGCTACAGTTACTGTTTGCCTGTTAAATTTCAAATATCTTGTTTGTTACTACTGTAAAACACTATTTTTAATACAGAAAAGCTCTCTATAATGCACTTCAAAGAAAAATCACTGAGAGGTAGTATTTATTACCAGTGCTGAAGGTACACGAATAAACT
This sequence comes from Chaetophractus vellerosus, assembly GCA_004027955.1. Classification (NCBI taxonomy): domain Eukaryota; kingdom Metazoa; phylum Chordata; class Mammalia; order Cingulata; family Chlamyphoridae; genus Chaetophractus; species Chaetophractus vellerosus. The sequence goes on along the minus strand of PVKH010000841.1, from coordinate 17,487 downwards.
CAAGAGATGTCTCTGCAAGCCTGATTGGCAATAATGCATGGTACTGTTCTTGAAATATCTAATGGCTTGAAATTCTGCTCCTTTGTGAAAGTTGGGTACTATTATGATTTCCTCCTTGTCTATTCCTATATTCCTTTCTGAATTTATTTTTTTAAAGAATTATAATTTGTGGTATAATCATTGTTTTGATTGCAGTCATTTACACTTGTTCATCTTTCATTAAGAAGATCTGTAGGTAGGAAGCTCTGATTGTAATGAGCAGGGTGATTGGTTTTTCACTTTTGACACTCTTAAGAGCTTTCACACTTCATGGTACATAACTTGGTCTCATTTCTGCTCATTCTGCCTGGAGCACTGGGTGGCCAGCTCCATTTTTGTGCTTATAAAAGGTTTGAGTTTTTTCCGTGGGTGATACTCATCAATCTCATGGATTCAGGTCCCCTGATGTCTTAAAGTGTACATCTCTGTGGAAATAGGAACGATTTTACAATTTAGGAAAACTTATAAAGGAGATCCGCCTTCCTCAACTTTATTTGCAGTGGGATTTCTCCTAGGAGAGTTGTGGGGGCTTCTAAGTGAATGTTGTAAACGTGTCACATTCATGTTTATCACAGTGAAATGCAAGATCATCCACTCAGACATAATATAAATTTTTTTAAAAGTTTAACAGCTAGAGTTTACCTATTCTTTGGTTTTATACATAGAAATTTTTGAGACCCAAAGTATTTTTGCTATTTTTAGTCAAAACAATTTTTAAATTTGTTTACCCCAGTAAAGTATTATAATAAATAGCACTCCCGCATGTATTCTTCAGTTCTGCCTACATCCATGTGGTGAGAGGTGCAAGGAGGCTTTTGGGTCATACTTAGGAAACAGACCTCACCACAGGGGTTCTTAACAATAAGCTTGAATTGAAATGAAAAAAAAAAACAAAAAACATTATTCTTGTGGGATGTGTTGGTGCAGGTGTGATGTATTTATTAAATAATACACAATATAGTGTGGACTTGGTAAGGGATCTGTGGTTTTCACCTGACTGGCAGCGGGGTCTGTGGAACAAAAAAGGTTAAAAACCCCTGCCTTACCACATCCTAGCAAATGAATATCAGTGTCTTGTGTTAGATAACTTCTGGCAGCTTCCTTGTCACCACTTTGTTCATGCCCTGCCTCTGAAAACTAGTTTTAGATAGTGTGAAATAGAAATCATCTGTAATTTATTACTTATGGTGTTAAAAATCATCTTTAAAAAGTCCTCAGACTGGAAAGATGATACAAGATGTCAACCACTTGGTAAAAATATATTAATTTTAAATCCCCTCTTCCCCAGCACCTAGTGTAGACTTAATGTTAAAATGTGCTTTCCTGCCAGATTCTAGTCGTTTCTATTGATCTGTGCCACCAGAATATGTCATAATTTACTAAATTTGAATAAAGATGTTCAGTATTAATTTTGCCTGCTTCCACAAGTATATCAGTATTCTAAAGCATTGCTTCAAAAATAGAACTGTTTATTTCTACAGCCTCCTTTAGTTGGTTTTATTTTCCATTTCTAGATAAACTTTGAGGCACGATTTTATTCATTGAAGAACCAATATATATTTTGTTTCAAAATATCTGAAACAAAAAGCACAGCGGTTGAAATTTTGTTAAAACCTACATGAATGTGTAAAGCACATGTATTAATGCAGTCATCCTCTTTCAGGTGGGAAGAATAAATTGCTTTATTTTTTTAATCATTCTTACTACACAGAGAATGTACTTTTCCTCAAATCGTATGTTTGTTTGAAACTTTAAAAGATTTTTTCAGTAACTATTTCATTTTCCCAAAGATGCTTGCTATTTTTGTGTAATTATATGCACCTGACTATTTTCCCTGGAACTTTTTTTTTTTTTAAGAGAGGCATTTTTTTTTCTTAGTGCATATTTTAAGACTTGATTCATATTTTCACTGTGCTATCCTTAAATGACCAATGATTTTTATAAAATATCTAGTTGTTACTACTTTTATTATACATTTTACTTTCCAGATGAAGAGCTGAGCCTTGATTCAAAGGGTTTTTCTGATTTTTCACTTTATCATTTAGTTCATTTGTTTTCATATTAGAGTTTTTTTAAACTACGTTTATATGTCTGTTATATATACAACTTTGGAGACAATCAGATAACAAAATGTGAAAGTAACCATTTTTGACAAAACTCCCTTGAAGTTTTCCTCTTGCTTGAAATATTTAAAAGACTTAAGTCACTGTCAATTATTGGATTAAATTTTTTTCCTATTAATACAGTTATAGAAATAGAATCAGACAGTGGCAGCAGCAAGTGTGTCCATTACAGGTTGCATAAAATTACACTGACTTTGCTGTTAATCAGTCTTAGGAACCAGCACAGTTAAAGATAAGATATTGTGAATTTCTGATTTATATTTTATTAAAAACTGTAAATCTAAGTAGATCCTATTGTATATGCAGGGTCTAATCCAGTTATTTAAGTTCACGTTTCACTGTTTGCACTTTGCATTTAACAATGGGTTTTATTCGCTGGTGGAAATGGTTTGAGTAGAAAATTTACAGACGAATTGAAATTATGAAAAAAAATGAAATTATGACATTATGTATATGCTTGCTTTTCCCCCTTTTGTGGGGGGGAGGATAGAATATGAGCTCATTTAAATATGAATGTGGTCACAATGCTATGGAAAGTGATAACACTTAAACATCTCTGCCTTGATTCCACATCGTCACCTGGAGAGTAAGAGGGCGGTAGAAACACCCTGTTGGATGATACACAATTTGAAAGAACCAGTAGATTATGTGGGACATTGAAAGTTTTTCACGCCCTCTTAAAAGAAATCACAGAAGCTCTACGTAAATATAATAATTACCTTATTAGCTCTTCCTTTTGGTTCTAAACTTGAAGTCCCTTAACTGCAAAATCTAAATAAGAGTTGGATAGTTATTAAAATACTTTTTAGGTCAGCTGTGGTACCAGTTCTCATCTAATCCAACTTAGTAACTAAGATTTTCTTATTATTATTCCTTTTTTAAAAATTTTTTGACACTGGGAAAGGTGGAAACAAAACATGTATTGCAAAACTTATTGAAAATAAAAATGGCTTGAGTGTTGGTGATATTCTCCCAGAATGTATTTTACTTACCTCGGCATGTACTGTAGTCACTCTGTATTTGTATATGTTGCTAGGATTTAGATTGTATAAATAGTGAGAGTTTTAATGTGTTCATATGTTTTTAATAAATTGTACATATGTGTCTTGCTCAGATTATGGCTTAAATAAAGCATCCCTGAAGTTTGTAACCTTTTCTCATACTATGCAAGCCAGATTCCTCAATTGTAACATCAGTCAGAAATTCCACAGTCAGTATTGCAGTTGCTTACAGTAACATTTGAGAATGCCACTAAAGAATTTTGACTTTGCCTTTAAGTTTTTCCATGGTCAGCACCATCCTTTTTGAAGCATGATTTACTTAACATCAGACTGAAATTCAGCAGCCAAGATGTAGCCTGTGTTTGTGTGGATGAGGGAAAGACCACAATGAACACATGCGGACTGTAGTCTAGTACCTGCCTCTTCCACCTCAAAGTTGATAGAAGAATCAAATTAAACTGTGGTACTATGTAAACAGAAACCGATGTTAACAGAAATAGTCCGTAAATGTGAATGTCTGGATCTGAGTTAAATCAATTACTTGTTTTCTACTCCTTACACTGCTTCTAAAGTATTTCATTTATTCCTGTTTCTGACCCCGATATAATGCTTCACCCTTTTTTAGGGGGTCACCTTAATTGTCCATAACACCATCAGTGTCTACCAGTGATACATATTGTTCAAAAATATTAATTCCATCTTTGACTCAAACTTCTTCCAATAGAAACCTCTACTGTTATCTTCCTTTCTCCTTCAACCCTTTTCTCTTCCCCAAAATAGCCTTTGGTTATATTTATTAAATTTGGGGAGGGAGTCAAGCTTACAACACTTGTAGAACTGACTTGTTTGCATCCCATCGGAGTCTACTGTAAAGGAAGGTTGTAAGATAAGCTTTGCCGTTTAAGGTTGGATTTAATCATGAAAATACCATTTAAATTCCAAAAACAGCTTGACTCTTAGGGTATACTTATTCTTTGTTTTCATTTCTCCTAATTTACTTCAAATATTTAGCTTTCAAAATTTAATGGATAAATTAAACCAAAAATATACTGTTTAAGGATTTATCCTCCTTGAGCTTGCCTGGCTCAACTTATTTGTGTCAAGTTAAGCTTTGTTATAACAATCTTTAAAATAATGCAAAGCCACCAGACTTTAGTAATTTAATTCCTTGTTTTTTACTCATCCCGAATTTCATATTTAGCCTATTCCCTACATTTTAAAAACAAGAAAACCATCTCCATTGCACCAAATTACTCATCATAATCTAATGGCTTAATTAATTACAGGAAAAAAATAATTAAGCCAGTATGAATGTCCATAGCCATACAGTGATGTAATCAGGACTACTTTAAGACTCAAATCAGGTTCTCCAGGTGGCACAGATGGGAACTAAACAATTATCTAGATGTAGGCCTGAAATTATTCCCCATTGCCACATCAAGGCCATGCCACTTCTCCACCAGCCAGAAGGTATATTTGGCGACTGTAAGGGTCAACAAATATGCCTCTCAAAAGGTCATGTTATACTCAAACTATGTTACAATAAACTAAATCCCCATACTTTTTAGGAAGTCACATCCTTTCAAAAGTCTTAGACAAGCAACTATTCGAAAATGTTTAAAAATACCTTAGAAGACTAGCTTATTTTAAAAACAATCAAAATTTTATTTTCCCTGATATCTTAACTAAACTTTTCTTGGTTTTCATAAATTAAACATATTCACAGAAACTGGTGGTTATGAGTCACCAGTCAGCAAAAAGACTAATATACATAATTTTATATGAGTGCATCCAACATATTTAAAAATAAACTAAAAATTGCAGTATAAAAATAAAACTAACGCTGTTAGCATCATCTTGTGACTCTGTAGGGTCATTCTTGAGTCAGGTTGATTACAAAGTTTTTTTCTATAATGTCCTTCAAAAATTGCTGCTCTGCAGTCACATTGTGATACGCATTCTAAAGAAAAAAGCAAAACCAAAATCACCATCTATCGCATCTCAAAATATTAACAATAGCAACAACAGAATTTGTACCTAAAATGCTTGTGAAGGAAAAACTCATTAAGTAACAAGGGGCATGGACTTTTAATTTCTGTTGTGATTCTCATTTCATATTCCTTTCACATTCTTAAGCCAGAGTCTTCCCTAAAGTCCACTCTTACCACTTAAACAGCAAGTAAACCATAAGGAAGTGAGCCTCACACCTCTCAAAATCCCCTAGTCTACTGAGTTATGGTATAAATTGAGAACAAAATTTCTAATCAGAATGAGTTGGTCACTTTTAGAAAAGCAACATCTGAAACTTTTTATGAAAGAAAAAAAAAATCAACCTGGAGATAAGAAACTACTGAAAGCATGATTTTGTTTAAGATATGTTAAGGGAAGTGGATGTGGCTCAAGCCATTGGGCTCCTGTCTACCATATGGGAGGTCCTGGGTTTGATTCCCAGGGCCTCCTGGTGAAGGCAAGCTGGCCCGCGCAGAGAGCTGGCCCACGCAGAAAGCTGGTGCAACAAAAAGAGACAGAGGAGAGACAATGAGAGAGACAACAAACCAGGGGGCTGAGGTGGCTCAAGCGATTGAGTGCCTCTCTCCCTTATCGGAGGTCCCAGGATCAGTTCCTGGAGCCTCGTAAAGAGAAGCAGACAGTGTAAAACAACAAGGTCGGGGGGAATAAATTTTTAAAAAAAGGTTAAAAAATAATTCTATCCTTTTGATGGATATCCTAATTTTCCTTGGGGACTTATTTTTTTCTAATTTAAAGTAACTGTTAAGCCTAGAATTGTTTTAATGTTCTCTTCTTCAGATAACTCTTGAAACATCACAACTGTTACCAAAAAGGATAGGGCTGTAATAAGCCTAATCTAGAGTCTATTCCAGGCACCTTCCTCTTGAATGATTCAAATCTCAAGTGTTTGTCTTATGGTGGGTAGGAAGAGAGAAAACCAAAGAACAATACCAGGATTTAACCTGAATAATACCACTTCTCCAACTTTATGTAGTGTTTAGGATTGATGATTTAAGGGAACTAATTAATTTCATGGACTCTACCTACATACTGTGGAGCAAAATTTTCATATTTCAGTGTTAAAAATATACAGATTACATTCAAACCTATCCTTGTGATGCAGCACTAAGTTAAAACTAGGAATCTCCTTCCTATTCAGTCAAGTAAAACAAAAATCCTCAGGATCAAATCTACAACCATCAATCCCTATTCAAAAGATGCAGGATCTAGTATAAAGACAATGATTTTGAGCATGAAGATTTTTTATGGGATTAAAATTGTATAGACCATCTCATTTACTGAACTGAAAAAACAGACTAAAATAATTATCATCAGCACATCAATGCTTTTTAAGTGAATCTGTAATATTTCAAACAGCAAGTTGTATATATTTTAAATAATGCAAATATGAAGCAATATCTATAAGACTTGGTCCCTATATGGATTTGATGATCCTTGGCAATAACCAAGAGGTTCTCCCAGTGGTCTCAGAACCACAAATGGGGAACTGCTGTAGTAAAAGGACCTCTAGACTTGAGTCCTGGTTCCAACATTTAGTAGCTGTGTAATCCCTGTGAATCATGAATCCATCAAACTCTCATAACCTCAATTCCCTTATATGAGACAATAAGAAGATAGGCTATGAGCTTTCCAACTCTAAAGATCAAAGATTACCCCAAAGTATATGGTTGTGTATGTATTACCTTACTCATCAAAGACATGGTGGCATTGCCATAATAGTGCAAGGGGCTCTTGAGTTCAGAAAAATTGTATTTAAATCCAGCTAGGTGAACTTCATGACATATGTGAAATGCCAATGTGATGGCAATAATTCCTGTTGTTGGGTGTTTGGGTTTCTGGAGGGGAAAAAGAAATGAAAGTTAAAAAATCTGAAAAGGTTCCAAACAAGCTACTGTTTTTAATTTGAAATAATCTTATAAAACAGGGATTTATGAACATTTAATCAGGAAAGAAAAATATAATTAAATCCTCATCACATCCTACAGCTCAAGCCCCAAACAGAACACATATATATCCTCCACTCCAAAAAGAATATAAAGTATAATTGAAATCTTAGCGTCCTTCAAAAATAAAGCTTAACTGCAGTATTTGCTCCGTGGATAACTATCAAATGAAGGAATACTTTTAGGCTCAAGGAAAAAGAAGCTTGCTCCCTTAGTTACAAACATGAGTCAGGCTTCCTTGTGGAAAATGCCAATTTTGAACACATATATGCGATATAAGACAGCTTAATTCACTAATGGGCAAAATCATGATAAAGGCTCATATTATTAGCCTTAAAATGGCTCTATTATTTAAAGAAAAAAAAGATGTTGTGCCATATTATGGAAAGTTTTCCATTAAGGAATAAGAAAATTTCCCTATTGTACAAATAATGAAACAATCTGTAACTGCTCTCTGCTACCCTATTTCCTATTCCCACCCATTGAGACATGTTGCTGAACAGAAGCACTGAAGACTGGCTGTGTCTGAAGTTATCACATCATCATGTACAAACCTATTATTGCTCCCCTTTCCCATTCTAACTCACATCAGTTATCTGCATTGGAGGCAATTTTTTATGAGTGGGCAGGCAAATATTTCTAACCATTTTTTGGAATTATCTCAGATGATCTCCAGAGTTCCCAGGATTAGAGTCACTGACCTCTAGATTTTTCTGGCTCAACTGCCCAATATCTAGAATTACATAGCTTTTCCTCATTGTTTAATGAAATTATCAAAAACAGAAACATAAAATCCTTGAAAAAATAGCCCTAATATATAATACTGATTATTTAGACTTGTTATAGACAAAGATTAATCAAGTTCAAAGACAAAAGGATCTGACTAGAAAATAACAATTGCAGACATATACATAGAATGTTACAATCGCAACTGAATCATTATTAGTTTTCAAAAAAGAAATCAAATATATCCACTCATACACACACACATATACACACACTTCTGAAAACCACCCTAACAGATTTGACAGGAGGGTCTTGGCATTTAAAGTTTGAATTCTCACCGAGATGGCCTTCAAAGGCAAACACAAAATACATTCAAACTTTTTACACAATTCAAGATTTCCTTACAATTAAATGTATCTTTATAGATCACATGGAAATTATACATGATTGATTTTTAGGAAAAGAAAATAAAATCAGAGAAGCATAATAAAACCAAATGAGTTCTAGGAGGCAAGCTTGTCTGAAAGAGTAAAAGCATTCAGCATTAGCTTTCCCTTAACCCATGCACTATGGTGACTGGCACAAGCCTTGGCCATCTGAGAAGGAAGTTGATAGGTTAAAAATCCTAGGAGTCATTCACTGATCCCACTTGTTCCTTTTCCTTCCCCCTTTTCATGTCCTCTACTTCCTTTCTTCACACCTTAGGTTCCTTATTCATTATAATCATTCTCTTATATAGACTTTTAATTCTCTTGTACCCACCTCGACACAGGAGAATATGGCATGAGAAAAACAACATGCTGCCCAGTCTCACTTTAAGTTCATGATTGTAAATCTCAAGTGGGCATTAAGTATGTCCACCAATCCAATTACATTCCTCTAGTAAATTTCCATTCCTCTTCCCAAGATGACTATTTTATACCTTTCTATCCTCCAGCAACCCTATTCTCCTTCCTACTTTAAGTTGACAACTTAACCCTTTTTATCCTACAAAAACAGAATGATCAAAAAGAAGCTACATAATCTTCTCAACTCCAAAAACCTACCGTCTTCCCTGCATCTCTACCCATATTTTTGTTCACTTCTCTTCCAGTGGATGATCTCTGTTACTCCTTATGGTCAACCCTTTCACTAGCTTACTTTATTTTATCCCACCTTTCTTCTCAACAATTTTGCTTCTACAATTATCCACGTTTCCCCTTCATCATATTTTTCCTTGACTGATTCATTCTCTTCAGCATATAAATATACCATTTATCTTAACACAAAACAAAACTTTGATCCCATGTCCTCTTCCAACAACAGCTCCATTTCTCTGCTCCCTTTTAAGCAAACTCCATTAAAGGTTTGTCTCTGCTTGTTCACATCCCCCATGTTCTCATTACCCAGTCAGGCTTTCTTTTCCTTGTCAGTGTCATTAGTATGACCTTCATGTTTCCAAGATCAGGGTTTATTTATTTGTCCTCAACCTCTGACCAGTATCTGACATGGCTGATCTTTTTCTTGAAATACAGCAGGGTCCCCACTTGGCTTCTGGGATGTCATGTTTTACTGGGATGTTATCTAGTTACAATTAGTCCTGGTATCACCTCTGAGTATGATCAAGGACTTCCTATTCTACTGCACTTAAAAACATTACCCCAAACAAAAAGCAAGAGACATGATCATACTTCACATAGGAAAATCCCAGGGGCTAAAAAGTCACAAAACATACACTCAGAAGCTGTCCTTTCTCCTCAAAATCACTATGAAATAGGGCTTTAATTTAAAATAGTTATGCTTTTGACTTGAGAATTTCACTTCCAGGATCCAATCCTACAGAAATTATGCAAGTGTGCAGAAAAAAGCCATAAGCACTTGCATTGCTGTTGCTTTTTACTACAGAGTGCCTCTAACTGTTTATTTATATTTTAGCCTGAAAAGCCATGAACTTGTCCTGCTACAGTCCTGCTACTCTGGACACATGCCAGCCCATCAACCCACCAAGTGACACTCTTTTTGCATAATACCGAAGGCAAGGTTATGCAAGATGAGCCAGAGGGGCATGCAGAAGGAGACCCCAGAAGTACCCTACAAGAGTATGAGAAGAAAACTCCACTTAAGGTTCTTCTCCTACCAACCTGGAAAATATAAAGATAACATCCACAGATATCTCATTTCACTAACTCAGATGTGACCTTCAGAAGCCACCGCATGAATGGTGGACCTCATACAGTTCAGACAGCCGCAGGGACCCTCTACCCTACCCCAGGCTAGATCCTTATTTTGAAACTGGGCAAAGAAACATACATACCTGATTTTTGGGAAAGAATCTTGGGAAATGAAGTAGTTCATAAGCTGCCATTCTGATAATGAAAGGATCTAATATTCTGATTTGATAAGGTTTATAGATCAGGTTTAATGCTGGTTTCTTCCAAAAACCATTAATGTTCTGAAATAAAGTAATAATAAAGAAAGTAGAAAACTATGCCTTTATTTTAAAGAAAAAAAAAAACTGAAGGTAATCTAAAGGCAGATCAATTTTGCCAACTTACTATTTTGTTACCAGTCAACAATCCCCACAGCCACTTTAAATCAAGTGGCTTAAATGCCACAAGAATTGCCGTAGTATTAGGATCATTATGACTGGGATCTGAAAAAACTGATTCTGGATAGAAAAGTCGGAAGGTTGTCCTTCTCCCAACTTCCTCTTCATGTCCTAAAACAGGACCATTATTCATTCTGTGGGTAGTAAAACACAAGACATGTAGACCAAGTACAGTATGAACCATTTCTGTCACAATCCTCAGAGGCCTCAGCTCTGTGCTCTGAAACCACAAATCAATCGATCAACCTTTCTCAAAGAACGGTCAGTGAGATAAATCCGTTTCGTGAAATAACTGCTTGCTCAAAAGTAAAAAATATTCATCTGTTTTAGAAAGTTAATTGTGAAGCCAATTATAATTCAGTCTTAACTCCAGGAAAACTGAAGATTAAATAAAAGAAATGGGAACAGAAGACCACATAATACTAGAATTAAGAGGCCCTGGATGACAACCAGACAAAACCTCTTGGATTTAGAGATAAGGGCCCTAAGGTCCAGAGAGAGGAAGTTGCTTGCCCATGGTCACATAGTCATACAGTACATGGATGTGTGGCTAAGTGACTACCCAGCAAGAAGAATCACATTTAAGATGATTTAAAGACCTATGAAAATCATGGCCCTCCACAATAAAGGAAAAGCATTATACCCAAGCACAACAAAATGAAGGTCCACTGCTAGAATGAACTAAGGGACCACAATGGATCTACTGTTGGGTTTGTGTGTGCTCAAAGCCAAAGTTAGACAAACACTATTTTTGCACACACCATGAAAGCAAGCTATAAAAAAGGAATGCTTTGTTTCCAAAACAGTGTTCCCCCGGAGGATAAATACTGTTTCACTCTTTGTCCCCAAATATATGTAATATAAGGCAGTCTTAACACTTGAAATGACTTTTGTAATGTTGTGCCAGTGATGTTTTCCCTCAAGGGCTTGCTGTGATTCTAAGTGATCAGATTTTAGGCAATTATGGGTAAAGAGATTTGTGAACGCTTCAAAAGTGTTTTGTGGCTAAATTATCACAGCTTCCTTAAAGCAGATAATGAACAGAAAATAGCGTGATCTCCCTAGGCAACATGTAACCCAGCAACACCTCTCTGGCTAGGTTATCCAAATACATTGCCCCAGTGTGCTAGCATTCCCACCTTTAAATGACTATCCATAACCACCCTCAAAGTATACATACTTACCCCAGATGATAGCCTTGCCTTACTTTCACTGAGAAAATATAGAAACATCTCATACCAGATATACCCACAATCTCTGCTTTCTACTCAGAACCTTCTCTGTGATGACAATCTTGCTCAAGACACCATTGCCTCCCATTTGAATACAGCAAATGCATTCCTGCCTTGTCCCTCACATTCCATTCTCCATATACAGCCAGAATATTTTAAAGACACAAACCAGATCGCATTGCTATCTTGCTTATAAACCTTCAAAAGCTACCTGTTGTACTTAAAATAAAATCCAAGCTTCTAATTCCTAACAGCCTGCTCCTCCTTGCCTTCAGCCTCCGATTGTACCACACTCCCCTGCCTGCTGCCCTCAAGACTCGTTTTTTTTCCCTATTCCTCTCAAACCCAGGATCATGTCTTCCTTAGGGCCTGCAGCAAACATTCTCTCTCTCTGGACTGCTCTTCCCTAATCTTCATCTGGCTGACATTTTTTGATCAGTTAAGTCCAGCTTAAATGTAACCTCCTCAAAGTGCTCATCAATTCTAAATTAGAGACTTTAATGATCTGTCTGGCATTTATTATTATAGTTTCTTATTTATTTCATTACTGTTTTCCTTCCTCAATTTGAATGTTAAGTGCCACAGGAAGCGAAAATGTTATTCGTTGCTGTGTTCTGCATGCCTAGAACTATGTCTGGTATATTAAAGAAGCTTAATAAACATTCACTGAGTGAATAACTTAAAATCTAAGCCTACTGTAGGCAACAACCAGGAGACAAGGTTGTATAATCAATTACATTAACAGATCGAAGCAACTCTCCTTCCTTTTAAAACACAGCTGTACTAAAGTAGGGAACCATATTCTTTTGAAACAATTCCAAATTAGGAAATAAGAAATGCATTTACCTTATTATTACATCATAGGAGTCGATTTTTTCTCCTAACGTCTTATTCTTCAAAACTCCTCCATTACCCACCACCACACACCTCTTACATGGCACGCTGTTGGGCAAAGAAACAAGTGACAGACTGGACCATCTTTCACAATACTGGGTGATTTCAAGTGTGGGTTCATACTTTCAGCAACCCAATGTGAAATTTCATGCATTGCTCAAGTAGTAGAAGAACCAATTGTGTCTTACAGTCTAGGGATTTATCAGAAAGATACAAGGTTGAAGAAATAACATTCTGCCCGAAGAGTATATCATCATAGCCAGCTACTATTAACTCTTATCAGCCCACTCACATTGTCTCATTTGATTGTCATAACCACCCACTGGGATAAGTAAGCCTGTATTATCCCCATTTTACAAATGAAGAAAAATCAGGAAACTGTTAAGTCATTCTTCAAAAAGAGGTGGAGCCAGGATTTGGATCCAGACCTTTGAACCACAAAAACACCCCTCAACAGGGGATTCCACATGCTGATATTGCTACAAGTGTGTCTTACATTATACATGTACACATTTTTCACCAGTGTTACCCATTACCCTGAGATTTTACTTCTTGGTTTCTTCCATCCTGTAAATGTGGAGATGGACAGTTTGGAATCTGATGGTAAAAGTAGTGCTTCCTTGTACCCTGGTAATACCCACTTCAATTCCACAAACATGCTCTGATCCTTGGAGCTTAACCAACCCAAACTGAACTTCATACTATGCTCCTAGCAAAGAGTTTTCAAGTAGGACATGAGTAGGGACTTCCTCGTGCCGGCTGTGCAGTCAGCTCCCAGCAAGCACGGGCTGACCCATCCACCTGTGGGCTCTTACCACCACCCATTCTAGGACACAAAACTACAGAAAGGAAGGCTGTTTAGTTTGTCCTGCCAAGGCCCTTATGACAGGGAAAGTCTAAAGAAAAAGAATATTTCTCTAAAAACAAACAGGAAAAAAAATGAACTCAAGAACTTAATGCTCTTAAGAATTTAATGAGTAGCAAAACTGTACAAATGCTATAGCATATTTGGACATAGATATCACAAGAATATATGAACCATTTTAAAGAGATAAGCATTGGCCCTGGCAGGTTAAGAGACAAATGTGTGCATTCTTATACTCATACATTCACTGTTTTTACTTAAAAATTGTTTAGCTCATCTATTAAGTTTTTAACACTTTAACTTTTAACTTTTTAAAAACACTTTTTCATATTTTTAAATCAGGGGTTCTTAAGCTCTTGGACATTGAAGAGTCATGCCTGAAACATTGCCTACTTTATTACAAAAACCTAATGCACCAAAGTTTCCAGGGTGGCAGGGACTAGAGGGAGGGCATTGTCCAACATACACTCCTGAGGATGTGTCCCCAAACCTCACATCATGGATATGTCACAATGTGTTCTAGAGAGATGGTTACTTTTTAAAAAAAAATCTATTTTCTTTTTACTAAGAAAACAACAAATCTCTTGATATTTTTACATTTAGGTTTGACTCCAATCCCAATTCCAGGAATCCAGCTTTGCATAGGGGCCAGGAAGCATGGTCAAGATGTGGACACTGGAGAATATTCACAGCTCCATACTTACTGCTCAGCAGTGAACTGATAAGTTCAATCTTGGTATTCACAGAAGTTTCCCCTCAATGTTATCTCAATGAGACTGCACTACAGTTGGCCATCAAACCCCAAACATGGCAAGAATAGCTACCATAGGTCATACACAAATGTCATATCAGGCTCAAAGCTCTGGACCTCCTCTCACAGATCCTTCTGAGCATTCCAGCCAAAAGGAAAGGGTGGAGTCAGGGGCTGCAGACAGGATCTTTAAGGATTAGTTACAAATAGAAGGCCATTCCTTTCACCAGCCTCTCCTCCTGAGAAACCTCCAGCTTATGGTGCCAGCAGGTTTGAGGACTTGGGGGAAAAATGGATAGAAATCATAAGACATTACCTCATTCAGGAGAACTCTAATTCCAAAGACTCTTTACAACTCAATGCCATTACATTTGTAAGAATTTTACTTTCTATTTTCTACTCTGCCAGCTTTGCAGTCTGATGGGTGGGTGGAAGGAAGGCCCTTTATCATAGGAAAGCTTGTTAATAATGCCTTTGAAAGGAAATCTCATCGAAATTTCGTTTTTCTTCCTGGTAATATAGATTGCAAAGGTCCACACATTTTTCTGAGGATTGTCTATAAGGCTAGAACTCCTCTGGCTATGTCCCTAGGACTATTCCTTGGCAATACCATCTTATCACAGTACCCTATGACTCGGAAACATGTAATGAGACAGACAAGCTGACTGAACCACACAGTTTGTAACTGTGCTTCCCTCTCCCCACAGCAGGAACCCACACACTAAGGAAGGAGTGATTTATCCTTTCCTTGGCTTCACCCACTTGGCCGCCTTCTCTGGCTTCCTTAGTATGAAACCGAGACTCCCAGTGTCCTTTGGGTGACCATATAACTTCACCATCTTTAGTTAGCACAACTTTTATGCATAGTTTCAGTAATTTTGAGTCCTGAGAAGGCAGGAATTGTAGCTTTTGTAACTCTGTACCCCCACTATATAAACACTTCCTGATTCACAGGCTAGCCAGTTTAAAAGTCCTGCTTTCCTATGCCTACAATGGTGAGCCCATTTCCCATAACTAATCATTAGCCTAGAGGTGGCCACGTGACCAATTCCTGGGCAGTAAGATATTAGAAGTCTGTTTGATACTTTTAGAAAAGATTTTGTCCCTAGTAAGAGAAAGATGTGAACAGAATACTTTTCTTTTTTACCTGCCCCTTCCTTTCTGCTTAGACACCTGACATGCAATGACACAAACTTAAAGCAGCTGAGCCATCCTGAGGGAAAGGCAGAGAGATCCACAGAGAAGCTGCCCCGGAGTCGTGACATCACTGAGCCACTGTTTCAAACCCACAACCAGAGCCACTTCGTATGGATGTGCAAGATGTATCCAATTATGTGTGAATGGCTCTCCCTGGAGTTGTTCAACCCACAGTCAGTGCAGCCATGTGCACGCAGCCAGCCCTGCAGGCTGGAACCACAAACCTCAATACCCCTAAACCACACGGCTACTCTGAAGAGCGATAATAAATGTCCACATTGTTTAAGCAACTCTTAGTCAGGAATACTGTTACTTGCAACCAGAAGAACCTAAAACCTTGTGGAATAGACTGTGGGTGAAGACTGGACTACTGGTTTTAGCTCCACCATTTACCAACCCGAAGACCGTGGCCTAGTGACCCAGCCTCTCTGCTCCTCAATCTGCCTTCCCCTCTGTGAAGTATCACTGAGACCTTTTCTGGGGCTAAAATGCCATCATTCTATGTTGCCTATGACCATTTCCTCTGACATGTGTACCATGATTTCTGTATCCTGTCTTATGTGACCACAGTAGTTGCTACAAAACAGTAGCTGCTCTTGCCTTATCACCACATGAGTCTCTGTTGATATAGAATCACAACTTCCCCCACCTCAAGATCTCCTCTGGTTGAAAATGCTGCAATGTAAAGAAACCCTGCAAAACAGCAGCCTGTCTAGAGTAGTGATGTGGATATCAATAACTGTTACATAGTTTTTAATAAATATACCACTAATTTCTAAGTCTTTTTAAAGCATTTTAAGGTCACGGGCCTGCCCTGGCTGGAAGTCAACCTAATCCAGCGCTGCTGTCATAATGGATTCTGCTTGCATCAGCAACCACAGTCTTCACAAATCCCTGTCCATTTAGCCAGCAACTGATTGGATACAGGTGTTTCCTTTTGGTAAGTTATTTTTGTATAGTTAATATATAATCACCTGTGCAGTACTAAAGCATTCCTCATAACATCTGGCAGGCTTTCAGAATGCAATAGTTGGCGGTGGTCGGGTGAGAAACCTCTGTGCATTTTAAATGTGAGCCATGATTTTAATCAAGAGCTTTTGCTGGTTCTTGCTGGGAAGGATAAGCTCCTTTCTAGGAACAAGTCCCATGACTAGGGGCAGGCCAGTGTCAAGGAGCTACACAGTCAGAAAACCCGGTAAATGGTCAAGGCTTTGGGTTATGACTGCATTTTAAATATTCCTTTTCCCTTACAAATCCTCGGTCTTCAGAGAAGTTTGTTAAGCAGACAGCAGTGTATTACACGTACTTTGGAGAATAAGGAGGAACCTGAGTCCATGAGAAATCAACAGCAGCATCACATAGAAAGGATTACAAATTGTGAATATTCTTGCTGTCCTGATTTTGTGATAATCTGGGTAGGCTAAACATTCGCTATATTAGAGACCATGCATGAGTCCACAGACCTGGTTTTTCTCCCTAGGTCTGGTTTTTGGAATGCTGGTGATAAACCAAGCTTGATTTATTATATGACCATCCTGTACAGGAAAAGTCTGTAACTCTAGGTATCTTTGGTCAACCTTAAGAGATATAGCAGGGGGGGGCAGATGTGGCTCAAATGGTTGGGTGTCCATTTCTCATATGGAGGGTTGGATCCATGGGACCTCCCGGTAAAAATAAAAAAAATAAAAATATAGAAAGCGCGTAGGTCACCAGGCCCCATGCATGGGTGTGTCGCCAGGGCCCGTGCGCAGGTGTGCCGTCAGGCCCTGCGAGCAGGTGAGCCCCCAGACCCCGCACGTGGGTGTGCCATCAGGCCCCGTGAGCTACACAGCAAGATGATGACATAACAGGAGAGTGACAGAAGGGAGAGCCAAGACAAGATGTGCCAAAAAACCAGGAACTAAGGTGGCGCATGCCCACATCGGAGGTTCTGAGGCCCGAATCCCAGTGAAGACAGGAGGAGAAGGAGGAGAAGAGAGGGCAGGAAATGGACATAGAGAGTTGCCCAGTGAATGGACATGAAAACAGCAAAACCAGGGCATTGGGGGGGGGGGTAAAAATGGATAAAAGTAAATAAATAAATAAATAAATAAATCCT
>PVKH010000840.1:0-33971 GCA_004027955.1 Chaetophractus vellerosus | reverse complement strand
GAGAAAGGATCAGCCTGGCAAATGAAGATCTTTTACACTGCGTCTTGTGCATGCAGAATATATGCTGCCTGGCTTTCTTTTTTCTTTCTTCCCGACAAAAGCTTTGCAGAACAAAAACATGGCTTCTGATTAGTCCTTGTTTTTCTCCACCAGGGTATGTTCATTTGGCATAAGATGTTAATTCTAACATCCATAGTCGCAGCTCTAGGAGGACGCAGTCACACAGCCTCTTGCCTGGCTTCCTTCACCAGCTCCTCAAGATGTAATTCAAGGTATCCTTCAAAGAATCCCCGCCCCGACTTCTTACAGAGACCACCTCTGCCTGACTAACAAAACGTGGTGACTCCCCTCAGGGTCTGAGGCTCTTTCAGACAGAAAACTGCCTCAGAAACTGAAATTTTCTGGGATCTAACACACAATGTGGCCACCATCTATTTAGAATTCAGCGTGCCCCACAAATAGGTCCCTAACAGGACCTGTATGAGGCGCACACGCGTATCAACATATACGTACAGTGACGAAAACATCATTTCTCTCCGCTCAAGAGACAGGGGAGCAGGAGAAGAGCGCTGAGATTTGTATCCTCTTACAGAAGATGGAGATCAGTCTTGTTAGCCAGGCATAAACACTGTACGAATGTGGTCTGCTGGCTGAAACTTACTTGTTTGCTTAATTTTTCAGTGAGTTCAGTGAGGTTATTTTGTAATCTCCCCAAGTGTTCTGTATTTTCCAAAGACATGCCAGTTTCCTAGAACATGCTCTTTCCTCCCATTGGAAATGGAAACACGTCCTCTGCAGGAATTTTCCACTTAAGGGTTCCCACTTCCCTACCCGGGGCCTGAGCACACCAGCCTGTAACGCTGTATTTCTTTCCACTGCAATTTGACATTTTTGAGCTAGCACAATGAGCTGTATTCAGTCATTCTAAGTCCTCCCCCTTCTACAGCATCTTTTTTTTTTTATTTATAATGTATACTTTCCAGCAATTTCAGGAAGAGAGCAAAGGATTTTATGTAACATTTTGTTTAGTTAGTTTTCACTATCAAAGAATCAGAATCCTTTAGAGTCAGTCCTCACACCCATCCCCTCATAACTTCCTCCTTTCCCAGCCCCCTACCCTCTCCTCTTGGTAAACACATTAAGGACAGACCTCACGGTCCATAGACTTTGTTTGTAATTGTTTGCCTTTGCAAATTATTTCCCTGGAATAATGTTTACAAACTCTACATTGCACGTTGACACGACGATAAGAGGGGACACTGATTGTTTATAAACCCAGCCGTAAACAAGAAATGGGAACTGAGCTTAAAAACATGTTCAATGCCCTGTCCGGAAGCAGCAGCATTTGCAAATGCTCACAGTTAAAACCGGGCAGGGTTGCACTTCCAGCCTCCCAAACACTGCAGCCCGAGTCTTCAATGATAGCCCAAGGAGTCCATGGGGCTCTCCCAAGTGCCACCCTACCCTCGGTGGGGGGGCGGGGGAGGGGCAGTAAGGAATTCGGGAAGTGCTGTCAGGGGGAAGCTACATGCGAGGAAAACTAGGCTTGCCTTCTAGAAAGCAAACAGCAGCACATGCAGACACAGATGCCCGCAGGATTCCGCTCCCTGGAGGGGGTGGGGAGCAAGCCAGGTGGAGGGGCGGGGAGGAGCCTCCCCGTCTGGACAGGTGGTAGAGTCTCAGACAGCGAGGGCCCAGGGGGTCACACTAGCGCAGAGAGGGGGGATCTCAAAAGGAACTGGGATTCCCTAGAGAGGGGAGGAGGGAGGAAGACGGGGATTTGTTCAAGCTGGGAGGGTGGGCCTCAGGAAAAAAGGAGAAAAAGAAGAAATAGATTGATGCTTTGCAGGACACCTAGGGTATTTCTTTCAGGGGGTATTACTTCCACTTTTAGGCAGGAACAAGAGCTGGGAGGAAAACAGCAGCATGGACTGACAGCTCCGGGATGATCAAAGGAGAGAGCTTGAATGGCTTGCTCTGCCAGCCATTTATTAGAAAGAGAGGGGTGCTACTGGGCCATTCTATTTGGGAGAGAAGGGATTAAAGATCAAATAAAAGGAGACCGGCCTGACTCCTTTATTTAGGGGAATATATATATATATATATATCTCCACATACACACACTTACATATATACATATATTTTCCTTTAAAATATTTTTTCAAGAATGCTATCCACTGCAAGATCCACTCCTTCCCCTAGATACCCTCCACCTCCCACACATTCTCCCCCCCACACACACTTGCAAAGAAAGGAAATTCCATCCTTTCTTTCCAAACCCTGCCACCTCTGTTTTCTCAGTGCTTGAAATATCACAGGATGGATTGTTCACTGGAGGATGTTTTTAAAGCAAAGGCATCTCCCTTTGGGGAACACAGCTAACTGTGAGTCTGATTAACCTCGGAAATAAAGTTAAAGCCCTCCTGGGATTCTGGTAGAACTTCCTTTTTCATGGATAACAGAACAAGGTGTTAGAATGCAGTTCACTGGCAAAAGAGATCTCCTGTGGCAAAAATGAGGATCTCCAGTAGTCTAGGGAAAGACTGCAGAGCTGGTCTATGTGTGGAGAAGACTGAGTCTTTTATTAGCCCTTACCACAAGTACGGATCTCGCAAAAACATGAGAATGGTGGAAAGAGGTACAGTCTATAAAACGCACTCTCCCTGTTAGTGAAATATGATCTTTGTATCTAGAGATGCAATGACGTTACTAAGGGGCTGGAATGGAATGGCAAAACTTCTTATAGGATAATTACTTTATTTTGCCTGAGAGTGAGTTACATGCCCATATAAAGACACATTAATAAAACTGTGCCAGCTTTTTTTTTTCTGCTAAGGCCTTACAGGGTGAAAAAACAAAACCAATGAGCACCCAGGCAAACTAATATTTCCTAACTTCACATTTTGAAATGCCCACACCCTGAATCTTTTATCTAATCATGATCATAAAGGAGGTAATATTTTAATGTTTTCATTTTACATAGTAATAGAATTCAGTCACACATGAGCCTAGCAGGACAGTTTTTTCTTTGCCTTTGTCCTCTCCTTGCTATTAGAACATAGATTCTCAAGGTGTGCTTTGTTTTTAATTTGAGTTTTTTAACTTTACACTTTTTCTCCAGCATTAGGAAAATATTTAATATAGATTCTTTGCTACTTTAAAAAAATTATACAAGATTGCATTTTATTGTAAAAAAATTAATAACCATTAAAATATTGCAGTACTCTACAGACTAAACCATGAAAATCTCCCCTTTGATTCCCTCTTCCTCAAAGCATTCACCTTTCTTCAGAATTAAGCATTGTTATTTTATATCCATCCAGACATTGTAAAATGTTTTTACATGCATATATGTGTACATGCACACCACATAAGTTTTTAGTTTTTTTAAAAAAATTTTAAGTGCACATATACTGTACGTATTATTCTGTGAATTGAGGGTTTTTGTTGTTGTTTTCTTAATATTCCTTGGAGATCTTTCCTTATCAGGACCTGTAAATCGATCTCATCATTCGAACTGCTTAACATTTCATGGTCAAGTTTATTATTGATCTATTTATACATAATTAGATTGTTTTAATTTTGTTATTATAAATAATGCTGAAATTGACATTTTTGGTCATACATCTATTACCATACATGCTAGTATTATATACATTAGATTGCATTGAAATTGCCAAGCCAAAGGATATGTGTATTTTTAATTTATAGATACTACCAAATTGACCCAAAAAAGGCAAGAACAATTTATATTTCCATGGGAATTTTGCTCTGAATTTGCTAAAAATGTTTATTTACCTTCATGTCTTAAAGTTGGGCAGTGAAAATCCAATTTACATATCAGTTTGTGTTCTTTACTTTTTTTGGGTACACAAGCATCAATATGGCTAAATGTCAACATGTTCTACTTTTGTGTCAATGCGAAATTAATATTTGTAATATGCAACACACCTGAACAAATTAAAAAAAAAACCTCCTGGGGCCGGTTGTAGCCCAGTGGATAGGTCGCTGGTTCACCACATGGGAGGCCCTGGGTTCGGTTCCCAGGGGCCTCTCCAAGCAGGCAGACTGCCTTGAGAGGGCAAGCCACCGTGGGCGGGGCAGAGCCACTGTGGGCAGGGCAAAAAGCTGCCAGGGGCAGGGCAAGTCGCCTGCGAACAGAGCAGAGCCGCCCGTGAGCAGAACAGAGCAGCGTGCGTTGCCACAAAGGGGGAGACAAAGTAGACACAGAAGAACGCAAAAATGAACACAGCAAGAACAAGCAGAAAGGGGGGGGGATATGTATCAAAAAAAATAATAATAATAATACACACAAAAAAAAACCTCCTGGAATTCTCTTGTTTTAAAAGAAGACCCTTTAAAAATATCATCGTTCCAAAAGACACATCTGATTAGACTACTGTTGTCACACACTATCTCCATCACTATTTTCTTTAAATAAATAAATATTTGGAACAAAAAAATTCTTGTTTCCTCATTTGCCTTTAGTAGATTACTGCTGAAATTGAACAAGTTGTCTTACCTATATTAGTCATTCATTTTTTTCCCTCATGAATTGCCTATTCACATCCTTGCCCCATTTCTTTACTGGATTTTCCTTTTTCTTTTTGATTTGTAGGAAGTCTTTATATATATAATATGAATATTTGTTTCTTTTATGCAGGGAAAATGCTTCTCCCAGCTTGTAGTTTATCTTTTACTGTGGTTATGGAGAATGTATCGTAAAGAATTTTGAATTTTTCTGTAGCCAAATCTGTCAGCAATTTCTTTTGTGGCCTCCAGATTGTATCCTGATTAAAATTTAATAAAGAACATACACTTTTTTTGTGTATTCCAGATGGCATATTAACTCTTTAAAATGCTTCTCTTTCCTTAAGACCCTTCTGTGTTGAAATAAGCGTATGCTGTATCAATGAATTGATAGGGTTCTGCACCCATGTGTCCCCTTTACCTGTGGGTATTTCTCACACAGTACTTAACCTAAGACCTTGCTCATAGATGAGGATTGGATGTATGGTGAGAAAAGCCTCAAAATAATGACTAACTAAATAAGAATCATAAGGCCTCGTTGAATGCTTAGAAAAAGTTAATGTACTCAAATATGGTTTTCTAGGAGGATTTTATAAATGATAGCATCATCTTTCTTTCCCCTAGGGCAGTAAATACAAATACTTTCTATAAAACTGGAAACTAAGGTGAAAGTGGATGGAACATATTGTTTTAAAAACATGGCCTTCTATGAGACGTGTCAGGGATTACCTAAAGATTAGATAGATAGATAGAGAGAGAGAGAGTAAATTAAGATTTCTATCAGTATCAGAGTCTTCTTGAATATCTACCTTGGGCTCTAGGATTTTTCTTTTTGAGGTACTTGCCAGGGTAATTCTGATGCAGGTGGCCCACAGATTAGCACTAGGAATGAGCTTGTCACATTTATCCAGAGAATTTGGGGTTTCTTTGATTCATCTCTGCCATCCCCCCTCACATGAAATTAATGAATACATCTTGCTGATTTTTTTTTCTTTTGCCTTTCAATTCTTTTTGTCCTCTCGATTCTACTGCTACTTATCTGTTTCAGGCCTTCATAGTCTCTTTCTGAATAATGCTTTCCTAATTTATTTTCTCAATCTGTGTTTTTCTCCATCCTAATTGATTGCACATATACTTGTCAGATTTAGACATCTGAATGTCCACTCTTTGCCAGGAACTGTGTAGCCCTCTCCGACTGACCTCCACCAACCTCCTCCTGATCATCATCCATTCTGATGATAAACTGCCCTCTCGCTGTCCAGCCTCAATTTAGACTCATGCCCTCCCTTCTACCCTCTTGTTGTAGAGTCACCTTCACATTTTCCCACTGACTAAAATGCCCAGCCCTTCACTAAAGCTTTTCGCTTTTCAAGACTCAACTCAAATGCCTTTCCTCAGTGAATTCCTTCCATTTGTTCCTATCCTAATTAATCCACCCTTCTTCTGGCAGTACCATAACACTTTGGTTTGCCTTCTTTTTTTATTACCAGTATCACAGCTTCCATTATTTGTTTGCATTACTGTCTCCCACATTAGATTGTAAATTCCCTGAAAACAAGACTATTTCTTAGAGACCATTTGGGTTACAGCTTTGCACACCTGGGGCACTCCAAACGTGTTCGCTGAAATAAAATAGATAACTTAGAGACATCCAACATTCCATTTAATGGTAACAGAGACTATGCTTTGTGTTTCTTGGTCCCTATTACAAGATCAATTCAGAAATTAGCATGATAAAATAGGTTGGAACCAATGTTTTAAACCCACTTGTGTCAAACAAATAATAAGTCAGTGTAATGGTTTAACAGTTTTATTTAATTATGAATTCCAAAAATATAAATTGGATTATTCTTGTAAACTAATCTGTTCATCTGGGGATGATTAAGTTATGATTAGGGTGTTAACTGCCACGTCAGTGGGACGTTGAGCCCCACCCCTCGGTGGGCGTGGTCTCAAGTATAAAGGCTAGACAAAAGGCAGCAGTGATGTTGGAGAGAAGCAAATTTGGAGAAGCAGATTTGAGAAGCAGTTCTGATGTTGGAGTGAGCCATTTGCCTGATAGTCTACAGCTGGCCTTGTGGAGAGACGCAAAGCATAGAGAGCCTCATGGTCTACAGCTGAACTTGTGGAGGAAGCAGAAGCTAAGACCGGAGAGAAACGCAGCCCCAGGAACAGAGGAACCCGGAAGCCTGAACACTGGAAATGTCAGCAACTGTCTTGCTCCAACACGTGGACTTTGGTGAGGGAAGAACTTTATGCTTTGTGGCCTGTAACTGTAAGCTTCTACCCCAAATAAATACCCTTTATAAAGACTGACCACTTTTTGGTATATTTCAAAAGGCACCCCTGTGGCTGACTAAAACAGTCAGACTTACCCAACTAACAGCAAGCATAGTGTGAGATCATCAAAATAAATGAATATAAAATTATGTATATATAAAGTACTCTCAAGAATTATATAGACAAAATAATGGAATAAGTCAATACTATTAAAGCTGACTTTGTCATTTTAATGTAATGACATTTAAATAATCCAATCCATAATATTTCACTGAATGAAATTGTATTAGCAATATAAAAGGATTTGAAAGTAAAAACATATGCCTTGGGGCCGGCTGTAGCCCACTGGTTAGGGTGCCAGTTCACCACATGGGAGGCCCCGGGTTCAGTTCCCAGGGACCTCTCTGAGCTGGGCAGACCACCTTGAGAGGGCAAGCCGCCGTGGGTGGGGCAGAGCCACTGTGGGCA
Organism: Chaetophractus vellerosus; assembly: GCA_004027955.1. Taxonomy (NCBI): domain Eukaryota; kingdom Metazoa; phylum Chordata; class Mammalia; order Cingulata; family Chlamyphoridae; genus Chaetophractus; species Chaetophractus vellerosus. The sequence goes on along the minus strand of PVKH010000840.1, from coordinate 26,693 downwards.
GGGCAAAAAGCTGCCATAGGCAGGGCAAAGCCGCCATGGGCAGAGCAGGTCGCCCACGAGCAGAGCAAAGCCGCCCGCAAAACAGGGCAAGCCACCCGCGAATGGGCAAGGCTGCCGCTCACCAGTGAGCTGACTCGGCATGTCGCCGCAGTGTGGGGAGACAAAGCAGACACAGAAGAACGTTAGAATGAACACAGCAAGAACAAGCAGAAAGGGGGGGAGGGGATATGTAACAAAAAACAAACAAACAAACAAAAAGCATATGCCTTTATTCGAGGAGTACAAATTCACATTAGAGATGTATAAATTCACTTTTTGTTTTAGCATGAAATCATGTGATTTCTGTTTTAGTTTGCCAGGCTGCTGGGACCAACACCAGAAATGCGTTGACATAAACAATAGGAATTTATCATCCCACAGTTTCAGAGTCTAGAAGGCTTGCTTCCTTCCAGGATCTGTAGCATTCTGGCTGGCCAGCAATCCCTGGTTTCCTTGGCTTTCCCATCACATTGCGTTGTCCTATCCTTCTCTTCAGGGTTCCATTGACTTCTGGCTTCTGGCTCATCCTCATGGCTTTCTCCCTCTATGTTTGAATTTCTTCTGCTTATAAAGGACTCCAGTAATGCAGATTAAAACCCAAACACAAGGAAGCAGATGTGGCTCAAGTGGTTGGGCTCCTGTCTATCATATGGGAAGCTCTGCGTTTGGTTCCCGGGACCTCCTGGTGAGGGCAAGCTGACCCATGCCTGCCAAGAGCTGACGGCCCATGCCCATGGAGAGCTAGCACGCAAGATGATGCAACAAAGGGAGACAAGCAGACACAGAGGAAACACGCAGCAAATGGACACAGCAAAGGGAGGGGCAATAAATTGAAAAACAAAAAAACAAAACAAAAAAAACCGGAACACATTCAACTGAGTCATACCTTAACCAGAATAACATATTCAAGAGGTCCTCTTTACAATAGTATACCCCCATAGGAATGACGATCAAGACCAGACCATGTCTGAAGTGGGGTAAATAATTCAATCCACTACAATTTCTAATGGGCATGAAATTCTAGAATGAACAGCGGTGCTCTAGGTGACTTAGAACATGTGGTGAAGTTGTAATCAGAGGAGGTTGTTTGTGTTTTGAATACCTTAGAGACTTTTTTTCCTCTGTCTCTCTGAGTTACCTTATCTGTAAAATGGAATGCTTTTTCTACTGCACAACTTTGTTATCCTTAAATAAGACTATGTATGTGAAATTGCTTCATGAGCCACCAATAACGTAAATATGAATCATCCATTTCAATTCATCAGAAACTAAAGTCAAGTGTGCAAGTGGGACAAACTCAACAGTATGTATATATGGTACAGAATAAAAAACTAGAGAGAAATATCCAGTTTATATAACATTAAAAAAATGTAAATCTCAGGCTCATAATTTGGTCAGTAAAAAAAGCTTTAAACTCTAAATATATTAACACATTCTCTAACATATAAAGCGTTTTTTTTTTAAGGTACCAGGGATTGAACCCAGGACCTTGTACACACTGAGCTACACCTGCTCCCCTAACATATAAAACCTTTTGCCAAAGGTATTAATAAAATCAAACTTGGGATTAGATAAAATGAAAAATGAAAAAATGCCTATAGTATTCTTTTTTTTTTTTAAATTACATATCCCACCCCCTTCCTGCTTGTTCTTGCTGTGCTCATTCTTGCGTTCTTCTGTGTCTGCTTCCCCCGCCCCGCCCCATGCGGCGACCCACTGAGTCGGCTCACCGCGCGGTGGCCTGCCTGCTCCCGGGGGCTTGCCTTGCCCATGACGGCTTGCCTTCTCAAGGCGGTCTGCCCGCTCAAGGAGGCCCCAGGAACCGAACCCAGGGCCTCCTATGTGGTAAGCCGGCGCCCTACCAACTGGGCTACAGCCGGCCCCTTGCCTATAGTATTCTGAGGGAAGAATGACAATTAGTAAAACTCACCAACACTGCAACAGCAAAACAACACTGAGAAAAATATAGGTAAGTTACTGGGAACATAGGCAACACCTTACAGCCTCCTTCTGATTAAGTGAGATGGCAGGATTCAGATATTTCCAAATAATCCTGTTTCAATAATGTTCTCTTGAACATTATATTATATGAAGAATATTTATAAATCTATGATAATTATAATTGGAAATGTCATTGTAGTTCATAAAATATTAGAAATTGCCAAAATCAAGTCTCTTGCTTTACAAAGGCAAAAATGGGCTCAAAGAGATTAAATCACTGGATTAAAACTGAAAAACAAATGGAAAGAAAATAGATTTTTATCCTCAAACATGAAAAAGTATTTATGAGTGCGTGTTGACTGGGTTTTGCATGCTGCCTGGCCCTTTCTCCCAGCCAGCTTTTCTGGATTCATCAATTATGTCACACAGTACCAGTGCTTCTGTATAATTAATAGTGGTACAGATGCTAAACTCCTCTTTGGAAATTTAGGCAATATCTCTCAATATCATTGGGCAATATCTCACCAGGTCCAATAGAGTTAGAAGGTGTTGGATGAGGAATAGCAACTCCAAAATTGAATCAAATTGCAGAGACAAAATTAAGGGATGAGTGGTCTTGAGGTCCCTTTGCTGTTAAAGGATAAGTCAAGAGGAGAGAGCCCATGAAGGCCATAGGTGAAGTCAAGGAACAGAATCCAGGGCAGAGCTTCTCTTCCCAATGCCGAGCACCTTGAGATCTTGTTAACATTTATGTTCTAATTCAGCAGCTCTCTGGTGGCCTGAGTCACTGCGTTCCTCTAAAGCTCCCAGGTGCTGCAACTGCTGCTGGTCCGTGGACCACACTTTGGATGGGAAAAGTCCAGGGTATTTCATAAATTATACATGTGGATTTGAAATCATCCTGGATAGTGCCAGAGTGTGGAGAATAGAAAAATATCATGAGACCAATACCAATATCTTTTTTTTTTAAAGATTTATTTTTTATTTTCTGCTTTTTGTCAAATATATATGCCATTATTACATAAGTTTCACTCTGTGTGTTCTTCAAAAATTATTTTTATTTTACTGAAACTATAATTTGACGATTATATCATATATATGTAATAAATTATAATATATGTAATATAGAGATATATTGTAATGTATATCTTATACAAGTTTATATTACATATATATCTATCAGTTGAAAAGTTGTCACCACAGATATACATATATGCACAGTTCTAGTTTGATTTTACATTAGATATCTCTTTAAGGATCTCTTTGGAATGACATTTTTTACTACATTAAATTTATATTGCGTAAGCAAATACAGATAGACTAATTTGAGTGCAGATTATACAATTGGTTCTAAAAACATTGAATTATTTTATTAAAAGTAGAATGAAGTCATATCCCATGATGCTTTTTAATAATACAATGTTTCTTTTAATAAGCAATTTTGTTAAATGTCAATTTTAATGTGTCTATTATGACGTAAGCTATTTTGGGACTAAGTTAGGTTGCTATCTGTATTCCTGGAACAAAAGTGCTTAGGGAGAGGAGGGTCATCTGTTATTACTCACAAAATATCTTTTTTTTTTTTGAGATTAATTGATTTTGTAAAATTTCCCTTTGCCCTTTATATTGTCAAAATATGATTCTGTATTCCATACATACATAATATAATTATTATTTGAGGAAATAAACGTTTCTAAATTATGCACAGTACTGCTGGACAGAAGACTTAGACAAACATGACACATATAAGTTATGGCACGGTAGTGAAATATTGACCATGCTGTATAAAGATGCTGATGTTCTGCCATCTTCTGACCCTGTCTTTGCTCTAATTCCAGGTTTTACCCATGGTTGTTTATCATCCAAGACCTATATGTGTGGATGAGTGGCACGAATCAGAGAACTACCTATTCACTCCCTGGTTACCAATTTAATAATGATAGGGTCAATAAAGACTTAAGCCTGTCATGTTGCTCAATGATAGTTCCTATCCTATGTTGAACCCATAGATATACAGGATGCTGGGTAATTAGAAAGTTTTTGGCAGATTCTCTAAAGCCATTTTATCCTCGTCACCGAAACTTGCTTAGAAAATCACTAATCAAAGTGAGTGATGACTTATTAAAAGTCTACAATCTAAGTCAGGCAATGCTACAGCTATGCTACAAAAGGCACCATGGAGCCTACTAGAGGATCAAATATTCTCTCTGCCTTCAAAGGACTTCTAATTTCTTGGGTGAGATAGAATAAAACACAAGAAATCAGTAAGACCATGGTGGCAGTGTTGTAGGACTTCTTAAGAAAGAATGTACAATAAATAGCAGATACAAGGAGAAGGACAGGTCTTAAAGACTGAGTGGATTCTGGTGAGGCAGAGGAGAGAAGAGCAGAAAAGAATCATTCTCTATTAAGGCTGAGGTTTACTGAATTACTACGAGTCAGGCCTTGTAATAATTGCTTTTTCTTATTTATTCCTATTAAAACATATATTTACTCTTGTCCTCATTGTACATAGGAGGAAATGAGACTCAAGTGTAGTAAAATTAAATAACCTGCCTATTGCAGATGCTGAGTGTATTAACCAAACCAGTACTGATGCAAAATACCAGAAATCTGTTGGCTTTTACAAAGGGTATTTATTTGGGATAGAAGTTTACAGTTACCAGGCCATAAAGCATAAGTTACTTCCCTCACCAAAGTCTATTGCCATGTGTTGGAGCAAGATGGCTGCCAATGTCTGCAAGGGTTCAGGCTTCCTGGCTTCCTCTCTTCCCAGGCTTGCTTGTCTCCAGGCTCAGCCCCTCTGCTAGGAGGTCAGCTGTAGACTATCAGGCAAATGTCTCTGTCTCTTTCCCCAGGACTTCTGCCGTGCCTAAGGAGCCATCTTTATTTCCTCTGTGTTTTTCTCCTTTGTGTTAATTTCCAGGACTCCAGCTCAAAAACTCTACATCAGAACTCCAACTCTGTCCTTTGCAATGTCTTTTATCTGTGAGTCCCCAACCACTAAGGGGCGGGGACTCAACGTACTACTGACGTGGCCCAATCGAAGCCCTAATCATAATTTAATCACGCCCAGAGGAACAGACCGGTTTACAAACATAATCCAATACCTATTTTTGGAATTCATAAACAATGCCAAACTTCCACACTGAGGAAGCCAAAACTTGAACTCCTTGACTGATTCCAACCTCTAGTCCATGCTGCCATCGTGACCTTTGGGGGAAAAGGGCTAGGGCTAGGTCATGTGATGAAATTTTGATATTACATAACAATAAAAGTAGTTTTAAGTATAGTTGACTCTGAAATCCAGGCTGAGAAGCTTTGCCATACTTTGGTGGTACATAAGGTACGCTGAAGGTTTGCGAGCAGAAGACTAGCATGATGGAGGCAGTAGTCAAAGATTGACAAGAATGTAAGAGATAGGTTTCTGACACCGGATAGTATGCTTTTTCAGGAAGAGGATAAAGCCCTGATTACAGTGATAATGATGAGAATAAGGGGATTTCAAAGAAAATATAGGCTTTCTTTGCAAGTGAAACAAAAGGGAAAACTGTACGTTTATAAAAGAATCAAATTGGGAGACAAAGTGGTGGTGTGGCATCAGTATCAATGGAAATACCAAATATTTACTGAGCATATATTATATGCCAGGTAGTAATGCATGTGCTCTCTATTCATTATTCTTCATGATAACCCTGTGCGGTAGATAATAGTGTTAAAATACCCATTTATAGATGAGGATGTGCCGTTGAAAGAGACTGAGTAAATTAATAGCTGTTAGGTAATATAGCTAGGATTAAAAAAGATCAGCCTGTCTCCTGAATTTGCACTTTTGACATGGACGGTGCAGCCTTTGAAGGTCTTGGCCTGAAGTTGACATCAGATAGGGATTCTGGCCTCAGTTCTGCCTAGTGCAAAACCCTTGTGATGTTGGGTAAGGCTCGTGATGTCTCTCAGCTCCATTTTCTTCTTTGGGAGAGGAGAAGACGTTTGTTTTCTTTTTTCTTTTCTCTTTTCTTTTCTTTTCTTTTCTTTTATGATGGGTGAGTTCAGAATTGTATCAGTGGGAAAGTTTCAGTAAAAGGTTAGAGGCTGAAGAAACAGGGATGAGACATGTTTAATGAGATTATTTTTATAATTGTAGTTTTTACATTTATTATAATTTAACTTTATTAGATAAATTAGAGACGTGACCTTGGTATTTATTTTTAACCCTAAAGATGAGCTTTACTGGATTTTTGTCAAGTAATGACACACCTTTTTAGAATGTGAAAAGAGCTGATTTGGAAGGAAAAAAAAAAATAAAACAAGAGAGCTACTGGTTTTATTCTACCTGTGGGTGCATATCTGAAATGGTGAAACAAGCCAATAGGCAGCACAAAGCCTCCTGTACATTAACCCTGTAACCTTAGACTTGAAATACTAAATGATATTTATTAACTTACGCTGTATTTTATAAATTTAAAGGATTCTGATTCCTCTTCCTTCAAACGTAATAATATTTTTTACTCCTTCTTTCATACAGATTTGCAGGGTTCATATGTATTTCTTTCTTAGTATGGGATATATATTAAATCTGAATTTATTTTAACAAACAAGAAAATAAAAATGCCCATATCTAGCCTGCAGTAATTTTGATCAAGTATAAGTAGATATTAATATGTGAATTCATTAAAAATAAATCTTTGAAGGTCATTTGAAAAGACTTTCAGAACTAATTATTTCTTGTTTCGAATCAACTGTACATGATAAATTTATGAAATCTGTTTTATAAAGACTTTAAGATCTCATTTAAGATGTTCATTCCATTAGGACAGCCGGTTCTGTTACAGTCACTGATGAATCAGAAGCACATGGACCAGTGCCTGGCACACAGATGGTGTTTAATAAATACCTTAAGTACAATACGTAAATGAATGAATGAAGGTGAGTGATACGAAGAGAATTATTCTTATCAATTCATGTAGTTCAGACAAATGATTCAGCTCTCTCATGTAGTCTATAAATGGAAGCTAGCCTATTTTACTTAAAGCCTCACCATACATTAAAATAACTTCACAGATTGTTTTATCTTGAGATTTTATATAGGAAATAAAAAGTTTAGTTGATGGAAAAATGTAACCAATAGTACAGAATAAACTATATAGATAGCATTCTAAACACTAACGAGTAAATATATATTTACAGATATGTAAATATATGTATATATTTTTCTTTCATCTGATATGCAAGTATGAATTACAGGGAAAGCAATATTAATGATAATGACTTCTTTCTTATATCTCTTGGGAGAATTTTTTTCTGGATTGAGGTTTTTATACTTTGAGTTCTCTGATTCTGGTACTTCTGCAATTTTTTAGAATTGAGTCCAGGTCTTAAGCTGATTTGTATTGTAACATGGCAAAGAACATTTGCCTGTACACCTGTAATTACTGGAATGTGAAGGAAAACTTGAAAACATTCGACTTTTTTCTAAAGAAAGAATAAGTCACACCAGGTATGAGCAAACATTTTCTGTGAAGGGCCATATAATAAATATTTGGGACTTTGTGGGCTACACAATTGCCATTGTAACTACTCAACCCTGCCATTCTATCACAAAAGCAGACATAAACAATACCTAAACGAGTGGGCATGCCTGTGCTCCAATCGTGGACCAGATTTGGAACACGAGTCATTGTTTTCTGACACATGAGTTACACAGTTATGCATAGCAGTTAAATAATTTTGGCAGAGGTATTTGAATTTCTTTAAATAATGTTTGCTGTTTTAACAATGATTTTCATGTCTAATTGGCTGGGAAAACTGTGCTTTTCTCTTGGAATCAGTTAACCTAATATGACTTGTGGAAAACTTTTAGGGACTGAAGGACATAAGCAAGTTACAACTGCACACCTGAGGACAGGAAGTAGGCTTACAGAACACCCAAGAGGAACTCATCCGTCCCTGGGGTACTGACCCTTGCAAGTCTGAATAGTAAAAGCCAGGAGATATTGCAAGGAGCACTGACAAGCGGAGCTGTTGTTTCAGTCAGGGGTTCTTTTGTGTCAAGGTTTTCCTAGCCAGTGATTTGGAACATCTCCAAAAGGACATGCTTACAGGGAAAACAGTCCTTACCATTCTTCTGGATTTTTCTTTGTTCGTTATGTTTTCTTCCTGTTTCCTAGGAGACCCGTTGCAATATAGGTCTCTTCTTTCCTTAGCCTTTCCTCATATATGGAAATATTTTATTAAAGGGAGACACAAAACATCAAGTGTTGATTTGAGTTCATCTATGCCAGTTGTAGCTTCTTTAATGCTGGAGACATGTACACTTGTATTATTGACACAGAGTAGAAGTCCTCTCTTACTTTTCCCCAAAGCAGAGTTAGGCAAGTAAAATAAAAAAGAAATGAAGTTTTAGAGGTCTAGTGTAGCATAGCTGTGATAAAACAGCAACCTCAAATTCTCAAAACCTAAGGAACCTATTAAGGACATGGACAGCTAGTCATGGTGAAGTTAAAGCACTGTGCTCTTTCGTATCTCCTGCGTACATCTAGAGTACACTTCAACCCCTTTGGACTCATATTTTCTGCTACAATGACTGCCACTAGTTTTGTAAGTGGTACTGCTAATTGAAACCACATCGTGGGGCAGATCAAAAATAAGCCAGTCAGGCATCCCTGCAGAAAATGTACCCAGCAGGACGACCCCTTTGTTCTCCTTAAGAATGAACCAGTTCAAAAAAAGGCACTGTCTCTCCATCATTATTCATTAATGTATGCAGCATTCCCTCTGCTCTGCTCCCTCCTTTCTCTCCCTTCACCCTTCTCTATAATTTTGCTGCAGAAAAATAAAAGAATGCCAATTCTCTTGTAAACTGCATAATTGGGTTTAATATGCAGACTGCCACTTCTAGGCAGGTACCTTTCCTGCATTGATAGGAGTTATACACGAAGCATTTAGAGATCACCTGTGGATAGGCTTGTTAATTAACGGAGTTAGAGCCCTATTTCATTCCATTTAAACCAGAGTAATTGAAATCAGGGTAATCACCACTACCGTATTCAGTACTTTCACCCCTTTTCAAGGTTATTTTAGCAATTATGTTCTTGGCTGAGCATGTTAGTAAATGCTGCTGCTACTTCTTGTACCACTTGACTTTTCTCAATCCTGTGCCCTATGGCACGTCCTTTTTCATGGTTGCATTAGTTTAAAAAGCTAGAAATAACTTGTGTCGTCCTTTAATCTTTCAATGAAACTATTAAACCTAGTTCAGTCAATTAGTTGTTCAGGAAAACCATCAGAAAATTAGGTTAAAAACAGATCCCAAAAGAGATCACATGCCACCCTGTTAAGCATTAAAAGAAAATATATAAACCATAAAATGAAATTTCAGTTGGATGTTAGTACATCTTTTCGGGTTCGTGGAAATCTGTTATTCTATGAAAGCATATATAATTATTTAAGGTGCAAAGGTCTTTTTGTTTATTTTTTGTTTTTCTTTTCAAAAAATATTAAAATGAATATAAATGTCTTCAATTTTACAAGATGAAGAACATAAAATACTGAAACCCACAGCTAAAATTATCTACCTGAATATGTTTTAGAAGAGTTAAATATTTATCAACTTCTACATCTTCTATGGGTTCTGGGAAAGAAAAGTCGATATTAGTCTGATGATGTTCTTTCATAATCTGTAACAAATGTTCCATAACAATGTAAGGTGTTGGTGGAGGGGTGATGTAGGGGAATTCTGTACATTATGCATGATTGCTTTGTAAGTTCACAACTTCTCTAATAAAAAATATTTTAAAAATCAATTGGTCATAGTTGTGAGGGTCTGTTTCTGAACTATCGATTTTATTCCACTGGTCAATATATATATCCTTGTGCCAGTACCAACCTGTCTTTGACTTCTGTAGCTTTGTAACATGCCTTAAAGTCAGAAGGTGTAAGTCCTCCAACTTCACTTCTTTCTCAAGATGCTTTTGGCTATTCACGGCCCTTACCCTTCCAGATAAATTTGATAATTGTTTTTTCCATTTCTGTAAATTTGGCTGTTGGAATTTTAACCTTGATTGCATTGAATCTATAAATCGTTTTGGGTAGAATTGACATCTTAATGATTGTAGCAGTTTGGCATTGTTTATGCATTCCAAAAATAGATATTGGATTATGTTTGTAAACTGGTCTGTACCTGGGCATGATTAAATTATAATTAGAGCTTTGATTGGGCCACACCAGTAGGGCATTAAGTCCCCACCCCTTGGTAGGTGGGGATTCACAGATAAAAGACTTGGCAAAGGAGAGAGTTGGAGTTCCGATGCAGAGTTTTTGAGCTGGAGTCCTGGAAGGGAACACAAAGGAGAAGAACACATAGGAAATAAAGATGGCTTCTTAGACACGGCAGAAGTCCTGGGAAGAGAGACAGAGCCATTTGCCTGATAGTCTACAGCTGACCTTGTGGAGTTAGCAGAGGAGCTGAACCCAGAGACAAGCAAGCCCCGGAAAGAGAGGAACTCAGGAAGCCTGAATCCTTGCAGGCATCGGCAGCCATCTTAATCCAATACATGGCAATAGACTTTGGTGAGGGAAGTAAGTTATGCTTTATGGCCTGGTAACTGTGGGCTTCTACCCCTAATAAATACCCTTCATAAAAGCCAACAGATTTCTGGTATTTTGCATCAGCACCCCTTTGGCTGACTAATACAATGATATTTAGTTTTCCAATCCATGAACATGGAATGTCCCTCCATTTATTTAAGTCTTCCTTGATATTTTTAGCAATGTTTTGTGGTTTTCTGTATATAAGTCTTTTACATCTTTGATTAAATTTATTACTAGATACTGGATTTTTTTAGTTGCTATGGTAAATGGAATTTTTTCCCTTGATTTCCCCCTATATTGCACATTACCAGTGTAGAGAACACTACTAATTTTTGTGTGTTGATCTTTTAACTTGCCACTCTGCTCAATTTGTTTATTTGCTTTGTTGTAGATTTTTCAGGACTTTCTATATATAGGAGCATGTCATCTGCAAACAGTGAAGGTTTTTCTTTTTCCATTTTAATTTATATATCTTTGTTTCTTTTTCTTGCCTAACTGTTGTGGCTAGAACTTCCAATACAGTGTTGATTAACAGTGGTGACAGTGGACATCCTTGTTTTATTCCAGATTATACAGGGAAATCTATCAGTCTTTCACCACTGAGTATGATGTTAACTGTGGCTTTTTAATATATGCCCTTTATCATGTTGAGAAACTTTCCTTCTATTCCAATCTTTTGAACTGTTTCTGTTAATAAAGGATGTTGGATTTTATCAAGTACATTTTCCACATCAATGAAAATATCATGTTTTTTTCCCCTTCATTTTGTTAATGTGGGATATTACATTAATTGATTTTCTTATGTTGAACCATTCTTGCATGCTTGGGATAAAGCTTACTTGATTATGGTATATAATTCTTTTAATGTGCTGTTAGACTCAATTTGCAAATATTTTGTTGAGGATTTTTGCATCAATAGTCATAAGAAAAATTGGTCTGTAATTTTCTTTTATTATAGTATATCTTTATCTGGCTTTGGTATTAGGGTGGTGTTGACCTCATAGAATGAGTAAAGTAGTGTTCCCTCCTCTTCAATTTTTTGGAAGAGTTTGAGCAGAATTGGTATTAATTCTTCTTGGAATGATTGGTAGAATTTACCTGTGAAGCCATCTGTCCCTGGGCTTTTCTTAGAAAGTTGGGAAGTTTTTGATGACTGTTTCAAGCTCTTTACTTGTAATTGGTCTGTTGAGGTCTAGTATTTCTTCTAGAGTTAGTGTAAGTTGTTTGTGTGTGTCTAGGAATTTGTCCATTTCATGTAGGTTGCCTAATTTGTTGACAAAGAGTTGTTCATATTATTCTCTTATGATCCTTTTTATTTCTGTGGAATCAATAGTAATGCCCCCCTTTTCATTTTTGATCTCTGTCTTTTTCTTTGTCAGTCTAGCTAAGGGATTGTTAATATTATTGATCATTTCAAAGAACCAATTCCAGTATTGTTAATTTTCTTTATTTTTTTAATTCTCAATTTCATTTTTTTCTGCTCTAATCTTTGTTATTTCTTTCCTTTTGCTTGCTTTGGGGTTCATTTGTTGTACTTTTTCTAGTTCCTCCAGCTATGCACTTAGATCTTTAATTTTATCTCTTTCTACATTTTTAAAGTTAAAATTTAGACCTACAAATTTCTATCTTATCACTGTCTTCACTGCATCCTGTAAGTTTTGATATATTGTGTTCTAGTTTCATACATCTTGAGGTATTTATTGATTTCCCTTGCAATTTCTTCTTTGACCAGGTGATTGTTTAAGAGTGTGCTGTTTAAGTTCCATATATTTGTGCATTTTCCAGTTTTCTGTCTGCTATTAATTCCCCACTTCATTCCAATATGGTCAGAGAAGATGCTTTGTACAATTTTAATCTTTTTAAATTTATTGAGACTTGTTTTGGGACACATGCGCTCTATCTTGAAGAATGATCCATATGCACTTGAGAAGAACATATGTTCTGCTATTTTGGGGTGCAAAGTTCTGTATATGTCTATTAGGTCTAGGTAATTTAACATATTATTCAATTTCTCTGTAGCCTTACTGAACTTCTGTCTAGATGTTCTGTCTATTGATGTAAATGGTGTATTGAAATTCCCAACTATTATTGTAGAGGTGTTTGTCACTCACTTTAGTTTTGCCAGTGTTTCCCTCATGTATTTTGGGGCACCCTGGTTAGGCACATAAACATTTATGATTGTTATTTCTTCTTGGTTGATTGCCCCTTTTATTAATTCATAGTGTCTTTCTTTGTCTCTCATAGCAGCTTTGACTTAAAGTCTATTTTGTCTGGTATATCTCTTTCCAACCTTTCACTTTCAACCTATTTGTGTCTTTGGGTCTAAGGTAACATATAGTTGGGCCATGCTTTTTCACATTCTCCTGATCTGTGTCTTTTGATTGGGGAGTTTAATCCACTAACATTCAGTATTATTACTGTAAAGGCAGTATTTACTTCAGCCATTTTGTTCTTCAGTTTTTATATGTCATATCTTTTCATGTCTCTCTTTTCCTTTATTGAAACCTCCTTTTCTCTATAGTTGATCTTTTGTGATGCACCTGACTGCTCCCTTCCTTATTTCCATTTCTGTATATTTTATAAATTCTTTCATTGTGGTTACCCTGGGGTTTATATTACACATCCTACATCTATAACCTACTAATTTGAAAAGATGTCAAACTAGCTTCAATGGCATGCACATTTTCTGCTCCCACATCCCTCTTTTCCCCCCTTTTTTGTTGTTTTTATTCCACATTACCACATTATGTTTTGCATGCCCATGTTCAGGAAAAAATGTCTTCTTCTTGTTCAATTGTGCTCTGACTTCTATAGGAATTAAAGTTTATAGTTGTATATTGAGGATACAGTACTATTGAATTTTTACTCACCATTTTAGATACCTTTACTGATAATATTCATTTCTTCACACTACTCCAAGCCACTCTCTCCTGTCTTTTTCTTTAAAACTGCTGAACTCCCCTTATTACTTTTTGTTAGGCTGGTCTCTTTTTGATGAACTCACTCAGCTTCTGTTTATCTGTGAATATTTCAAACTCTCCCTCATTTTTGGAGGACAATTTTGTCAGATAAAGAATTTTTGGCAGGAAGTTTTTCTCCTTCAATACCTTAAATATATCATACCACTGCCTTCTTACCTCCATGGTTTCTGATGAGAAATTGACATTTAGTTTTATTGAAGATCGCTTGTATGTGATGACACACTTTTCCTCTTTCTGCTTCCAGAATTCTCACTTTACCTTTGGCATTTGATGTTCTGATTAGGTGTATCTCAGAGTTGATATATTAGGATTTATTCTTTTTGGAGTAGGTTGTGCTTCTTGGACATATCTATGTATACCTTTCATAAGAGTTGGGAGATTTTTGGCAATTATTTCCTTAACTATTCTTCCCGCCCCTTTTTCCTTCTCTTCTCCTTCTGGGACACCCATGACACATATGTCTGTGTGTTTCATGCTGTCACTAAAATCCCTTTGACACTGCTCACTTTTTTTTCTATTCTTTTGTTTATCTATTCTTCTGATTGCATGATTTTGATTGTCCTGTCTTCTAGTTTGCTGATTCTTTCTTCTGCCTGTTCAAATATGCTGATGTATGCCTTTAGTGTATTTCTATTCTCTACTATTGTGCCTTTCACCCCCACAATTTCTGTTAAGTTTCCTTTAACACTTTCAAATTCTTCCTTATGCTCATACATTGTCTTCTTAATATCCTTTATTTCTTTTTGTATATTCTTACTTCGTCTCCTTGGAGTGATTTAGGAGATTTGCTTGAAATTCTTTGATTAGCTGTTCCAAATTCTGCAACTCCTCTGAAGTTTTAATTTCCTTCCTTGACTGAGTCCTATCTTCCTGTTTCTTAGTATGGGTTGTAACTTTTTTGCTGATGTCTTGTCACATGATTATCTTGATAAGTTAATCTAAAATTGTCTCTCTCTTTTCTATAGTGTTATTGTTGTTTGGTTTTGTGTTAAAGCTCTTCTTTGATGTTTGGTCCAACTTTTTCTAGACCTTTAGAATAGCTCATGCTTAGCTGATTAGATTTTCTCAGCTAGCCTTAATCTGCTTCTTGCCCTGGACATATGGTACAATTTTTAAGATTGTACATTTTGTGTAATGGTTTCACCTCCAGGAGAAAACTTCCTTTCCTATATTCCTTATCTGGGAATCTTGTTCTATTTTTTGTGTGAAGAATTCTCTCCCCAGCTCCAATGATTTGTTTAAATTCTCTCTTCAATGGCTTGTGTTCTGCCCTGGGTCTCTGTGGACTTGGATTCCTGTGCCTGGATATGGGTAAGGTTCTATCATTGCTGTCCCCAGTGGGAGATGAGAGGGATCTAGGCCATTGACTCTGAGCAACTCCCCAAGCTACATACAACTGAGTGAGGAAGAGGGAGTGGACAGTATGTCTGGTTTGGAAGTATCCTATTTGATTTGTTCCCTTTTTCTTTGATTCAGTAATTGTGGCATTCTTCTGCAGTCTCTACCATTCTCCAAAGTTCTGGGCAAGTGGGATTTGTCTTTTTATTTGCTCAATTTCTGGGGAGGTTTTTTCAGAGCATCTCTTATGTCACCATATTGATGATGTCACTCCGTACATCTAATTTTACAGATTTTTTCCTATTTACATATCTATACAGACCTAGCTCAGCAGACTGGTTTCACTAGCAAAAATTATTTAGTTGAAAATTTTGCCACATAACATATTTTCAGTCACAGTTTCATAATAAAATAGGTAGTTAAATGCTTAGTGTTGCTCAGTATTTTAAGGAATAGGATAGTATTGGTCATTTAGTTCTTTAAGATAGCAATGTGGATATGTGCATGTTTCCATTAAATATTGCTTTCTAAATTCAATCTCCTTGTGAGGATCATTTGAAAGCCACCAGAATTCATATCATCTTCAGATACCCATAAATTCTGACCAATGATATTTACATGAAACCTTGATATTTACATACTTATTCCAATGGGTTAATAAATCTTATGGTCTCTACATGCATTTTCTATCTATATTAAAGCAAATTCTCTCATGGACTCTACTTTTATTTTCTGTTTGCCAGTTAAAATTGTCTTTGCCAAAGGTTAAAAACATTATTTTGAATCATTTCAGGTCTATGAAGGACTGAAATTTAATTTCTCAATGAGAGATTCTTGGCATTCATAAATGTATAAACTATGTTTATCAGTACAAGTAAATGAACAATCAAGCATAAGGCATCCCTGCTATCTTCTGTGTTATTCTATTCAGAAGAGTTCAGCAATAAGCTTCTTCAGCAATTCTAACTCATCCTGCCTTGCAAATGTACCCCAATGCATTTCAATTTCATAGTCTATCCTTATTTGGTAATAGGCAATTAGAGAAAATGACCATTTTAATATAGAACAATTTTCTTGTAAATTATACAGTAAAAATATTTGCAACATATTAAAATCAAATGGATTTAGAATGATTATAGTTATGAATTGCTGTAATTTGGTTTTACACAGCTAATTCCAAAAGACGGCACTGCTATTTAACAATTTCCATTCTCTAAATTTCTCATAATAGGATTTAAAGGGAAAAAATGAAATAATCATCTTTTACTCAAACCTCCTCCCCCTCTTGCATATTCTTTTTGACTAAATGAGACACCACCCTGCAAGTCACCCTAACTAAGAAAACCCAGGAATCTCCCAGCCTCTTTCCTACTCATTGCATCAATATCAGTGGACATCAAACTCCATCTTATAGATAAGTAGGTGAATAGGTCCATTCTCATACATCTCCGCTGGCATGTGATCTTCATTCAGATCACTATTCACTAATTCATCTCCATGCATCCTGGCTAAGCCTGCACTAAGCAGGAACACCTCAATTCATGCTCAACATAGCTGCTACCAGGGTCTTTCAAAAATGTAAATCCAAAATTGTCACTTTTCTGCTTAAAATCCTTCAGTGGATAAAATACAAACAGCATTTAACATAAATCGAAACTCTTTGGGCTGTTATACGAAGTGCTTTGTGCATGAGCAGGCCCTAGTCACCTCCAGCCTCATCTGATACTGCTCTGACTCCAACCCCTCCATATCTGTTCTACTCCAAGTATCCCAGGCTCCCGAGGCTCTCTGCCTTTGTAAATGCCTTTCTCCTTACCTGGAATGCTCTTCCCTGCTTTCCCACACCTACCCCCACCACCATGCTGTCAGCTTTCCTTGCTTTTCCCGATTTACGTTCATCAAAACCCTTCCAGAAAGATTACCCTCAGCCCTAGACCCTGCCAGAAGGGGTTAGCTCTACACTCCTTGCTCACATTTTCTGGACTCCTTCAGCATCCTAAGTGCCTCTGTAATCCACTTGTCAATTTGTGCTGTATTAAGAGTATTTCCCTGCCATTCCCTTAGTGTGAGAGTTCTCTGAAAGGAAGAATTTTGACTTTTATCTCTGTAGGTCTGGTATCTTGCAAACTGCTTGTAACTTATGTGTTTAACAATGTTAAATATGAGCTGTGGGTGAATTGGAAGGAAAATTTAAAAGTACAATGGTGTCTCCAAATTCTTTCATTCTCCCACCCCTTTCCTCCAGGACTACTTTTTTCTTAGTAAAGTATCTTTGATACTTATTATAAGTACTTTTGACGTGGGTTTCTCCCAAAAGGGGTGAGAGTCAACGTGCATATTTCTGGCATCATATTATCCTTCTGTGCATTTGTCTTGCTGAGGATTCTATAATGGCCAAATCTCATTACATCAAATACCATTAAAACGAAATCTCTAAATCCCAATATATATAAGCCACTTGCAATGATCCATTTACTGTAACTGGTATTTTACATAAGCCCACAACAGATTTTCAGTTTCTTGGAGATTTATGTCAGTGGATAGAAGTTATATCCTAAATAATATGTCTGTGACAGTTTCTATGTACTTTATTTTTGTTATTGCTCTATGTTAAAAATTAAGAACTAGTCTTGAAGAAAAGCCTGTGACTGAAGATAGTTCTGCAGAACCCAAGTAGTTACTCTGTTGCCTTAGCCATCCTTTTCTGTGAGTAAAATAAGAAAATCCACCCCCTGCCTTTTTAAAAACATTTAAACTCAAAGTCTTTTTGTTAAATCCTTTACTCCTTTGTGAGGAAAGTGTACCTTGGATTTGGAGTGGTTTGAATTTTAGTTTATGTATCTCTGAACTCATAGCAATTTTACTTCTTTAAGAAAATATAAGCACATTTATCATTGTTGGAAGAGTTAATTTATCATGAGTGTTATGCTCATTGTAAAATTAACTAAACATTAAAAATCAACATAAAGATCTCTCATAATCTCATCAGAAATAGCCACTGTTGATGGGTTGACACCAGAGATCCTTTTAGGGAAAGAACTGTCTCTACTTAGGAAAATACCTGGATAGGCCACATTGAATGAGAAAGGTGAGGTTCAGAAGACATGATCTCAACAAAGGAGACCAAGACTCAAACCTATACAGCTCTGCATAAAAAGCAGGAAGGTAAATGCAGTTAAGCACAGTGAGAGCAGGAACTCACGAGAAGAAGCCACAAGACTAGTAGACTCTAGAAATAAGCTGAAGCCTCAGGGAGCACATTGATCTTCCCAGAGTATTGACAAAAGGACTTAGTTTGCCAGGGCTACTATGATCAATGCTGCTCAGTGGGTTGTCTTAAACAACAAGAATTTATTTTCTCATGGTTTTGGAGGCTAGATATCCAAAATGAAGGTCTTGACAGGCCATGCGTCCTCCTGGAGTCTATAGCCATCCTTTGTCACATGGCCATCTCTCTCTCCTTCTGTCTGCTCCTTTGATTTCCACTGACTTCTGGCTTCTTCTACCTGCTACTGACTGACTGCGTCCCAGTTTCCTCTGCCTTATAAAGATTCCATGCATATAGATTAAGGTCCAACCTGATTCAATTTGTCCTCATATCAACAGTGTTTTCAAAGTTCCTATTCAGGAATGAGTCTACACCTTAACAAATAGAAACTTCTTCAGAGGTCCCATTTATAAATGGGGTCACACCCACAGGAACATGGGGGACACAATTCAATCCCCCACAGGGAATTAAGTCAAATTAATCCAAACATTCCAGTCCAGGTTAAAGTCAATTGAAGGAGAAATCTAGCTGAAAAGTGTAGATTCTGGAGTAAAACTGTCTAGAGGCCAGTATAGTTTCCAACATTTTCCCTCTGCGTATGTCTGTGTGTTCAAGGGTATACATCAATTATGATGCCACCAGAAAAATAGAAACTCCTTAAGAATTAAAGCAAAGGGAGTTTAATATAGGGACTTGGTTACACTCATGGTGGGAGACCTGAGAAGCCTCCCTGGAGACAATTTGGTACCCAGATATTGGCAATTGGCAATTGGAGGAAGCCTTAACTACTCTTAAGCGAGAGAAACAAAGAGCTCAAGAGGCATTAGCAGAACCCAGATGTGCAAGCCCCTTGTCAGAGCTGGAGTCATGCAGAGGAAGGTGGGATCGGATCAGGCCTGACTGGTGGGTGTGGAAGTTATAAAGGCAGCACAGCAGCTGGCAGAACTCCATCCAGAGAAAACAGTTTTACCTGGAAAAAATACTTGGACAAACACATCCAGAAACCACATGACATGGGAAACTAAGAGGTCTGACTGGAAAGGAAATGTAAGGAAAGAATCTGAGCTCAAGCAGGCTCAGGGGTGGGCTGATGTAAGCTTTTGTTTACCTCTGTCAGTATGTATGTTATCAAACATGCACACATATTTGTATACACATATTCATATGCACACACGCATGACAACCAAATGGAAGCATAATGCACAAATGTTTTGTAATCTATTTTGATATTAATATGACATGGATATTCTCCCATGACACTAAATATAAACTCATATATATAGTTTCAAGCCTGCACAACAGTCTGTTGTTTAGCTGCAAAGTTTATTTATCCTATCCTGTATTATTCTTTTACATTGTTGTACACTTTTTGGTGTTTTTTTTTCCATTGAGCAAAATAGAATATGCAAAATACCTTTCAAATTCTCAGTGCCTGCTTGTTGGAGAGTGCATATAACATACCTGCAAAATGGCCATTGTTTTTTCCAGTGAAACCACCCTACTCCTGTATTGCTTCTTTCATGAATAAGCTCTTAAAAACCAGATTGTATAATGTGTGTCAATAATGTCACAACAAATAATTAGCATGAGAGTTGAGATTTCACTACTTAACATCTCTCATAGACACCCAGGAAAGCAATGTCTTTGAAGTTCCCTGATGAAGATGATACATGTCCTCATGTTAAATAGGGACTAGTTAGTAACCAGAGCATGGACAAGGTCACTTGAAGGTTTCTTTGAAGCAGAAACTTCTCAATTTGGAGCTAAAATAATCCTGACCTTTTTAAGTGTGCTTTACCTCCCTGACAAGTGGAGGAAATTGCATAAATGACTTTTTTAGGTTCACAGAATATTTTGCATGTATAGGAAATTTAGACTTTAAATAAGAATGTCCAATATAGTCTGTGAGCCCATATAAGCAGAGTATGTCAAGTAAATTTAAAGGATTTCTCTTTCTTTTCAAAAATTTCCCTTGCATTTTTTTTTTGCTTTTCCATTTTAAAAATTATTTTTCCCCAACATTGGAAAGAGATAGATCAAAATGGGTAGATTTTTAAATTCCTCTGACACTCCTAATTTCAAAGATATGGAATTACGAGGTTTCAGGCTTGCCCAAACCAAAGAACCTACTTCACATTTGTACGTTATCTCTCTAAGTCAAATTTAACTAACTCATTTAGATATGCTTGTTTTAAAGCTACAGAATTCTGACACACTATCATATATCATTCCCAAATGGCACATAGTAAAATATCTCTAGGATACAATTACCCAGGGACATGAAATGGGCACATTTAAATCTAGGACCTAAGAAAAATATCTAGACAAATTTCCCTTCCTTCTCCATTTATACTTTTTTTTTTAATTAAAGAAAAAAAGACTCAAGAGGGGAATTCTGCAGTTACCCTCTAAATCTCGACAATCATCATAGACTTATCCTTACAGATACTTATTATTCCACACCAGATCCTCTCTTCAGAGTATGCAGCTAACTTTTTCTTACCTTAAGGGTAGATTGTTAGTTGCACATGATGAACCATGTCAAAATTATGGAACTATCCACACCAAAATGTTAGCATTGATTATCTTAACAGATGGGAATAATGGAAAAACAGTATGATTATGTTTTCTCTTTTTTAATATCTATGCACTGTTTCATTTGCTAAAATATGTTTTACTAAAAACCATATTCTGGCTTAGTAAATTGCACAAATATGAAATATAGAAAGTTTAGAATAAATAAAACAACATAATTTAAAATATTATGCACACAACCATGTAGGAAACTCAGTTGAAGAAGTAGCACATAAGTCTTCATAAGTAATATATATTTATTGAAACATTGACTTAATTGGCATTTTTTAAAAACAAGGTACCAACAGATATGAGCACATCACTGTCAGAATAAGATATGTTATGGAAAAAATTTTATAATTTAATAGAAATATAGAGCTTTATTCCTAACAGAGGTTTGTTTCTAAAGAGATATATTGTTTAAACCTCCATAGAATGTTATAAAAACTGGCCATAGTCCTAGGCTATAAAGAAAATCCCAAGTCATTCCCTAAGTTACAAATTAAAAAGGGAACATTCTATGGAGAGTTAAAAAAATACACTCAAATAACTTTTGGCTTCTAGCAAAAGTCAAAACCAAAATTAGAGACCATAAATAAATGACACCGAGTGTCCCAATAACATGAAACCAATGACTGTGGACAAAATGGTACTATATGGAACATTTGTAGGGATAAATACATTTGTTAAAAAAAAAAAAAGTTAAAATGAAGCCAAAGAATGAACAACAAAGTAAACTTCAAGTTTATGAAGAAAATAATTAGTAAAGATGAAAGCAGAAGTCTTAACCAATGTTAATATGAACATAAATCCTTATTAATGAATCCAGAACTAGTTCCTTGAAAATTCAATTAATTGGACAAATCTTTGAAAAGTCTGATCAAAGAATAAAGGAAAAAAAACAAACAATAAACAGCCTCATAGCAAAAAAGGAGTCTTAACCAAACATACAGAGAAGATACATAAACGTTACCAAAAAAATCAGCCACAAATTTATAGAGAGACATTTGAACATCTTAGATTAAATTGGTAGTGTTCTAGGAAGATACAAATTACCTAAATTGACTGAAGAAGAAATTTTAAAAGAAAAGAAGAATTTGAAACTAGTTAAAATCAACCCTTATCAAACAGGCACCGGACACATAGAGGAGAATTAAAGAAAGCTTGTAAAGAATATAGAAAACTTTTGAGAGAATTTGGAAATGAAGAAGAGATAGAACGATAGCTGTGGGGGATGCAGAGGTCTCCAGAGTGGATGCGGTGAATGTTTGTGTGAGTGTATATGTGTGCTTTATGGGAGAGATAAGAGCATGCTTTATGCCGATGGAAAGGCAAAGGTGAGTATCAGAGAGGGCAGTGATAATCAACATATACGGTTTTTGAAAAGGTGAGGATGTTGATCCAAAGCACCACTACTGATGGCCTTAAATGGGGGATGATTCCGTTATCTCACTGTCAGACCAGGGAAGAAAGACAAGATTCGTACAAATACCTCCTTTCCCTCTAGCTGCCTTCCATTTTCTCTATCGAGAGAAAGCAATAGAAGATGGGGAAATTGGAGCTCTGACAGCGATAGAAAAGATTTGATGAAAGTCACTATGGAAAATTGGAAACTGAGTTGAATGGGAAAATTGTTTTTAGTTACTATTGAGGGCTTAGTTGAAGACAGTAACCATAAATTCAGCAATTATTTTTTTTACTTTCTACATCAGAACTCAGCAGCTTGGGTGCAGATGTAGAAAAAACATCCAGATAATTAAGGTTCATCCAGAATTATGATTTCCACATTTGAATAATAAGAAAAGAGAGAGGAACAAGAGAGGGTAGAATGTTGGCAAATAGCAAATCAAAATCCTGGAATAATTCATGGAATCTAAACTGGATGCAGAGCAAAGCAAGGAAAGAAAAAATTGAGGGATTTGGATGAACTGGAAATCCCAGTGAAGCCAAAGTATGGGCTGTAGTGGCAATGTCGGCTCACCCAGCACATTCTCTCTTTGCGTGCACATTTTCATTGGAAGCCAAACCATAATCAGACGATTGCTTGGTAAGCATGGAGTCAGAATCATAGGAGATCGCTGAATGACTCAAAAGGGATGACCCGCCCAAAAGACCAGAGTGTTTGGAGTTTGAGCACCAGGACACCCTTTCCTTAAAGTGTTTGAATGGGCTCTGCTAAGTTTTGTCTTTAGGGGCTTCCTTTTTTTTTTTTTTTTTTTTTTAATGTTTCAGGTTATCCTCTTCTTAAGTGTGTTCCACATCGAACTAGTTTCCTTACTTGCTCTGCAGAAAAGGGTTTTGGTGAAATAACTTTGGGGAAAACCACACACACGATCCTTCTCAGTCCATTTCTCGCTGTTGTTGTTTTTCAAGCATAATGCAGCTGTGATAGTGGGGTGAGTTTGAGGCACATGCTATTGATTGGCCATGACAAAATCAGGGTAGAAAAACAACAGCTAATTTCATTTTTGATGAATTGCTCATTTGGCAAAATGATATTTGAATTAATTTTCAACGTTTTGGTCTGTTTCTGATAGATGTGTGGGGTAGGTCTGTGATTCTCCAAAGAACTGGATGGATGGTAAATGGAATCTGCTTTTCAGACACTACTCTGCTTACAGTTTTAGCCCAAGCTTCAGAAATAGAGTTCTTCCCTAAAACACACACCCACTTCAAGCTTTACCAATGAGATGTGTACTTCAGGCTTATATGGGCAATAGACTGATCCTCTCAATAAACTGCCCCAGTTCTTTGTGACTCCTTTCCATAGTTTAGTATTCTGGTGTAGAGAGGGATGTGTTTAGTGCCACAATTCTCAACAGAAGCATTTTAGTGGGTAACCTTACCCATAACTTGTTTTTCAGTCACACATTGGCAGGCAGCTCCTTGAATTACTTCCACAGATGGCTAATGATCTATTTTATCAAATGACAAAAGCTATGTCTCTTAATTTCAAGATTTTAGAGAGTGGGTACCTCAACTATTAACTGAATGAAGAACAAAACAGAATTAAAATGCAGAATTTCAATAGAAGATTCACAGTCCATTTTATTCTGTATCCAAGAATATTTTTAAATGATTGGTAGCATTACTTTTCTCCAAATATTCTGTTCAGTAGTCCCTATGATGATTCTTAGATTATAAACCATTTTCTAAAGTATCTATCCTGTAATTGTATGCTATATAAATTTGCAAGCATTCTTACATTCTGTTGCCCAGCTTTTAGATAAGGGGAAAGATACTTCAATCTTATTTCTAAATCTGACCAATAAGACCTGTTTGCTAAGGTTAAAGTAAAAGAAAAATAAAACAATAACTATATTTATAGTAAGATTTATCTTAGATAAAACAAAGGAACAATTAAAATGCAGTGTAATAAATACTATAGAAGCCAATATAACAAATGTGTATGTATGCATATATGTAGATACATGTGTGTGTGTCTGTGTGTGTCTATGTCTATATTTATATACACAAATACACTTTTTTTTGCCAAAGCAGCAGTACTAAGCAGACGAGTTGCATTGAAACATAATTTTTTCCAAATGATTATTTCACCAGGCAACGTTTCAGCTTCTACACTTCCTAAAATTCACACATTATGTAATACATGTGGAAGATGTAGACATGACCCCACAAAACCAATTTGGGGACAAAGTGTGAATGCAAAGGACAATAGGCTTTCAAGCTTATTTATTTAGCAAGGCACGAAGGCGCCTTTGTTCTGAGAGACTTCAGCCATCTGGTTTCTGGAAGTCAAACTGCTTACAGTAACTTTGGACATGGCAGAAGGAACCAGCAAATGGAAAACTAAACAGAACAGATTTTTAAAACAGTTCATTAGGCAACCAGGGAGCCTTTACAAAGCAGTAAGTCCCAGCAATTGGGGTGGCAGTGCAACCAGGAATATGCAGGATGCCCTTCGAAATATTTCACACGGAGCCCTAGATATCCAAATTGTATTTTACTGAAAGACAAGGAAAGAGAAATGAAGGAGTTTTGCTCTTGTCTGCAATGGGAAATTTTATTTGACTTTAGGGATCAATAAAGAGAAATAAAGTAACTGCTTTTTTGTATTGTTATTGTTGTTGTTTTCAATCAGTAAATCTAAGTGTAGCATACA
Source organism: Chaetophractus vellerosus (assembly GCA_004027955.1). NCBI lineage: Eukaryota > Metazoa > Chordata > Mammalia > Cingulata > Chlamyphoridae > Chaetophractus > Chaetophractus vellerosus. The sequence continues at coordinate 1,840 of PVKH010000840.1, read as the reverse complement.
CTCATTTTATTCCCAAGCATCTTCCCCATAATTATTAATCAAGACAACTACTATGTGGAGTTACAAAACCTATAATCATTCCAGCCCACTTTTGTGTTTCTCCACGCACTGTGTTTTGCAATCCTGCCAGGTACCCACCCTTCTATGTGGCCCTCTCTGTGTGAGGCCTCACCTGTGCTGGTGCCATCCTCCACGGAAGCATCATCTGCTAATATGACAAGCTAGGACAAGATGAAGCCACATGAGCTGGTTCATTCCTAATGACGATTCAACGTATGCCAGTTGTAATATTTTCATACAGTGCTTCAACTCAAAGTGGTGATGAAGTTGAGGATTCCAAGTACCATATCAGGGACAATGGTGATGACATTTGCACAGGAAGAATTGGTGAGAATGGGAGGACTTAGGAGCAAGAAAGTTTCACTGACAGCAATGAAGTGCTCAGCAAAGCCCCTTCAAAACTGCCTGCCCATTTTTCATTTTGTTTTGTGTTGTTTTTTCTTCTCAACAGTTAGCCAGAGGCAGTGTAGCAGAATGTCCAAGAATATGGATTCCAGAGCCAGACGGCTTTAATGTGAATCCAAGTGTTGCTTCATTAGCTGTGTGATCTTGAACAAATTACTCAGCCTCTCTGTTACTTAGTTCCATCATCTGTTAAATGAGGACAATAATACTTTTCTTAAAGGTTTGCTGTGAAGATTAAATGAAGAAAATGTGTTAATATATGTAAAGTGCTTAGAACAGAGCTTGCCACATGGTGTTAGCTTTAATTATTAAGAGCTTTCTAATTGCTAGTAGCTTTTGTCTTTATGATGTTATGGACATTTAGACTATTGTCTTTATGTTTTAATGACATGTCTTCTTAATGACACTTAAATATTAGATTTCAAAATTAGATTTGAATATAGAATAAATGGTGTACTTATTTGGCTAACTGGTTTTTGTTTATTCTTCTAGACAAATTGAAGATCCCAAAACTGGAAGCTCATCTTACCTAACATTGAGAGGGCATTCACGTCCATACGCTTTTCTCAAGCTCTATGGCCAAGTTAAGGAATTATGGCACAGGTGTGTGTGGTCGACTTAGAGTTGCTGGTGGATCTGTTGTTTCTCTGTTCTTTGATAGAAGTCTGAACATCTAACAGTCTAGGTTCTGTTAGATGTGAAAGCTGGGCCTACCTTGGTGACAACGTCCAAGTCTTTGCTCAGCTCTAGAAGTCAGATTATAACATTATATTTGTATGTAGACTTTGGCTTGCACAGGATTTAATGGCTTGCATAGGATTTAATGGCTTGCATATGATGGAACCAGAACTACACATGACGCTACCATTTTGGAATATATGAAAATTACAGTTTTTAGAAATAGATGGAACACAAAAGGCAATCAACTCTACTGACTCATTTTCTAGACTAGAAAGGCCAAAAAGCTAAGTAATTTGTGAGAGTTCAGGCAGCCAATTGAGTGAGAGACCAGGTCTAGAATGGGGTGGCTTGACTGCCCAGCCAGTGCCGTTTCTGTTATACCACATGTCACATCAACACCAAAGAGAATTACATTACAAAGATTTGTAAGTAATTCACATTAATTAAAATATATCAGCAATTTAAGAAGTCTGTGATATCAGAATTAAACAATCATTAGAGGGGCCGGCTCAATAGCCCAGTGGATAGGGCGCCGGCATACCACATGGGAGGCCCTGGGTTCGATTCCCGGGGACCTCTCCTAGCGGGCAGACCGCCTTGAGAATGGCAAGCCGCCATGGGCGGGCCGGAGCCGCCGTGGGCAGGGCAAGAAGCTGCCACGGACATGGCAAGAGCCGCCACGGGCAGGGCAGGT
>PVKH010000839.1:13127-34069 GCA_004027955.1 Chaetophractus vellerosus | reverse complement strand
TGTCCTGAATGAAAGATATAGGTCATTATATATCCTGCCATAACCTACAGAATTGAATGGGAAAGAGTATAAACTACAATGTAAATTATAATCCATGCTTAGTGGCAATGCTCTAAAATGTGTTCATAAATTGCAATGAACGTTCCACACTAATGAAAGAACTTGATAATGTGGGGGAAAGTGGGAAATGTAGGGAGTGGATCATATGTGAAACCCCTGTAGTTTTTATGTAGCATTTTATGTAATCTATGTATCTTTTAAGAATAATAAAGAATATATTTTTTTAAAATTAAAGGGCTAATAAAATAAAATGGGCAATTAAGTTTAGCTTTCATAAAAAGATGGATAAAATTATTAAATTAACTGAATTTTAAAAAGTTAAACTTCATATTAAATTTATTTGTTTACCATTCGTATTGACTGATCAGCATGAAAAACATTTATTAAAGTAGAATTCTAGGGAGTGTGTGAGTATTCATTCTGTTGTAATGTGTTGTATCAGTGGTGGAGACCCACATAATGAGCTGGAAGGAGTTGGCCTCCCATCTTTGGGAGGACCAATTTGTTCAGAAATAGCCGGTTGGAGCCTCTCAAAAGCAAGAGCAGTTCCTAAGAGGGGAGGAAAAAACAGTGTGTCAAGACCTCTTGTTGCATGTGACTATGAATCTTGTCATCCAACAAATCAAGCCAGGGTGTCATCATGGGCCCTGGGGGGATGAGGAGGGAGGAATAGAATAGATCAAACAGGGTGTATTTATTGGTCAGTGGAAATGTTCTTCATTACCGTACAGTAATGGATACAGGACATGGTAAATATCATCAAAATTTATAAAAGTGTGTGGTCTAAAATATAAACCATAATGTAAACCATTGACCATGTTTAGTAGCTATGTTTCACTATTTGTATATCAGTTATAATAATGCTACCATCCACATATAAAAAGGTATTCATATGGGGGGGAGGAATGGCAGAGGATTTGGGGTATATGAGAGTCTCTTGTATTCTGTGTGACTTTGCTGTGACCTAAAACTTCTTTGAAAACAAAATGAAAAATAGTGAGACACTGTGGAATCAGAGGGGGAAGGTGTCAAGGTACAGACAGGACACCAAATATTGCAGTGACAAAAGGCAAAAGGTCAAAAAATATTTTTTTACATTTTTCATTTTTTTAATATCCCAATCTTTTAATCTTATTTTATTTTCAGTTTTTTAAAATTTTATATCTTTTATTTCTTACATTTAAACTTATCATTATTTCATTTTCCTATTAATCATATTCAGCTATTATAATGGCTTCATCTTTGTGGAAGCTTTGGATCCCAGAAGGGTTCCAACTGGGGTGGGGGAGGATATTTGGTGTGGGGTGTCAGGGATGGGGGATGCATGGGAGGAAGTTCACCTGAGCATACATATAAGGTATATGAAAATTTTCAAATGTTAATGGAGCATTGTCACAGTGGGTGGAGAATCACTCAATAAATGAGAGAATGCTAGATTCCCATCCTGGAGAGCTCTGCCACATTCTCTAAGGGAACAGCAACTGTGCCCCAAGTGCAGGGGGTGAATACACACATCTCAGAAGGAATTTATAAAATTCCAAAGTGGATATCACCCCGAATAATGGGGCTCCTGAGGACTCTGGAGACATCCAGGCCCTATGTCAGGGTGGATAGCTCCAGAGTTTGGTGCCTTGAGAGTGCGCCCTACTTCAGAGTTTGTGCTCCTGAGAGTGACAGAGTTGGTCTCAACTATGTCTTACTTGCACATGGCTCATCTGTCCCTTCTATTCAAACCTATACTTGGTGCAGGAGTTTGTAGGTGTATGTCCAGAGACTTGAGTCTTTGGGCTGCCCATGTGCTAGAAGCACCCGGAACCTCAGTGGAGCAGCATCTCCTACTCTACAGCTCATTGAAATGACCCAGGACAATTGGCAGGGAGATGATGATGGACAATGGCTGTCCCAGGGAATGGAGAGAGTCTGCAGCTGCAGGCAGGATAATCCCATCCATCTTTCCCATGGGATATAAGCCCCATCTCACTTGGAATTGGAGTGGACATCACCATTCCAGACTCTGCAGGATGGGGGTAATACCTATGGACTAGAGTGGATTTATTGGTATTCTATTATAGACATATTGCGATTTAAGCAATGGAAGAAATTACAACACTGATGTGGATCCAGTGGCTACTGGAGGCTATGGGGTCAGGGAGAGGGAAAAGCAGTTGTAATACAGGGGCTTTTTCTGGACTTAGGAATCATCCTGAGTGACATTGCAAAGGCAGATATATGCCATTTTATATCATCATATAACATGCAGAACTGTGTGGGCTACAATGTGAAACACGGTCCATGCTTAATGGCAATGCCCCAGGATGTGTTAAAAAATTTCAATTAATGTTCCACGCTAATGAAGGATGTTTATGTGGGAGGTTGTGTGAGGTGTGAGCAGTGGGGCATATGGGGATCTCTATAATTTTTGTGTAACATTTATGTTATCTAAGTATCTTTTAAAATAAATAAAAATAAAAATTAAATTAAATTAAATTAAAAAGCAGAATCTATTGATAAAGTGATCCCTCTTTATCTCTCTATCTGTAATAGGCAGTGTTTAGAACAAGTACATTCATTCTTTGCACAAACACCGGGTGAAGATCTCAATTTTGGCTGTTTAGCTAAAAACAAGATGAACCAAAGAGTTTGCCCAGTTTTAGTTTCCATGGCGTATATGTGGCATATCACAAATAGATCCCTTTAGAGACAATGTGTTCTCAGGCTCTACTGTATAGGAATTAATGATGCTAAGAAGTGAGAAAATGATGGGGATGAGGCAATTTATATCTTTTTTGTGAGAAATACACACTCTTATTCTTTAAAAAAATAGTTCAGCAAGTACTGGCTGAAGCACACTTCATCTCTCTCCTCCCCTGAGACTCCCAGAAACTTCCCTTGCACCCTAAGGAATGCCTGGTCTGTCATAAGTGACACCTCTTACCAAGTCATTTCAAACAATTTCCCTATATTGCCTTCACTTCTTTGTCTGGCTATTCCTTAGAGAAAAAGCCTCCCCTTCTGTGCTATCAAATGGTGGCATTTTTCCCTCCCACAAGTCACACCAAACAGGACTTCAAGGTATGTAGCTTTTCTCTCTCTTTGAAGCTTCCAACAATTTCTGCCCCTTCTCTCTGAAAACCATCAACTAAATTTGAAGCAAATGCCTGATGTGGCATCATCTAACAGTCCCCAGTTGATTTGAAGGAAGTGAATTTAAAGCATAGATATTTTGACAAAAGACCAGGCACTGTGTAATACCTTGGTTTTGCTTGAGGATATTGAGGTGCCAGTGACCCTACTGTGTTAAGTGTGACAGAAATTATAAAATAGTCCTCAGTAAAGTGAAAGTGTTCAAAACAATTGTGGTTAGAGGTGAAAATTTTAAAAGGAGAGTAATGGTTTGGTCAGGAAACAATGCTTAGGTCAAGTAATGGTTGTACTAGGGTACAACCTAAAGTGAAATCCTTTACCATGAATGGTAGGAAAATAGTAAAACTTAAATTGATAAAATGCAAGAGTAAACATGACGCCTTGACAGAGGTACCATGTTCTGAGAGAGAGAGAGAGTACTCTGTTCTAAATTAAGTAAGTATGGTTGCATGGAGGGAGTATCTTATAGATGAATATTGGAAAATAAGAAAAAGTTAAGCCTTTAGACTAGGTAAGAAAGAAAAATGTGGAATTAAGGAAAAACTGCAATAAAAAATTATGTAAATGTGACAAGTTAATTTTAACTGGAAGATGAAAAGTAAAGGTAAGCAGATTTTTAAAAATCTGTTTATAAATCAAGGAAATGTAATTTAGCAATAATCTTGTATACTCAGAACTGCGTTACAGAAAAAATAAGGAGGAATAAGTAAAAAATAGCTGTGGGGAGAATTTGGAAGCAGGGATTTCTGGAACATTGAAATATTGCAGCATGATAAGTTTCTATCTTTTAAAAATGAGAGCTCAACATTTTGAAGAAAACAAACTGGAATTATGACCTGGCAAATTTGTCATCTAAAAGCAATATAATGGATAGAATACAACTATCACCTATCAATCTTCTGCCTTTTCTCTCCCTAGATCATCAAATTTGAAAAATTTGATAAATTATTATTTATTCATAAATCACTAAAATAAATTCTCATAATAAAATATGTAAAATTCTGTAATAAATCTATATTATCAGTGTTTTCAACTGAATCAGACATTTGAAAATCAATAAATTACTTTTAAATACTTACCTTTTAAAAAGTGAAGGCCCCAAAACAGGAAATTAGTAAAGACAGTTCAATTTATAAGTGAAACGTCATTTAAAATTATTTCAAATAGTGTAATATACAAACTTAATAGTGAACATTGATACATAATTTTACTTCTGCTCTAAAAAATATATCTGAATACATCCATTAGAATTTGAATGAGTGTTTATGTATTTCAAGGGATTTCCCAAAGGTTTTCAGGGAGGGAATCATGTAATTCATACAGTGGGGCCTTGGGAAAGCCAAACCTGACTGGCTGTTTTATGATTTGGAAGAGGGTGTTTCTTTTGGACAGGCTTTTACTTCAGTGGACAAACCAACAACTTAGATGGGAACTGAGCTAGATTGTGAAGGAAGATCATTTGGGGAGAACTGACTGGGCCTTGAGAAACTCCAATGTTTAAAGGAGAAAGCCAGCATACTATGTTGGTTCAGAAGAAGCCAGAGAGGGGGAAGAAATCCAGAAGCTAATGGAGTCATGGAAGCCAAGGAAAGAAAATATTGCCAGAGAGAGGAACTGGGTGACAACATTGAGGTCAGCTCTGAGGTTACAGAAGAGGATGGCTTTAAGAGGCCCATTTTAACAACTGTGAGATGGCTGGAGGCCTTGGCCAGAGAGGTGGGTAATGGTGGGCACAGAGCTGGATGGGAGGGGTGGGGCCCTAAGAAGGGTGTTGGAAAGTGCAAATCGTGCAGGCAGGGGAATTGGTAGGGGATTTTGGTGTTAGGCTGATGGGACCTTAAGGTATACTGAAAGGCATGGGGCTCCAGGGACTCTTGTAGGAAAGGTGGCAGAATCTAGGCTGCAAGACCTGGCCATCCCAGGATGAATAATTTGAATTACAAAAGTTCATTTTAATATTTTGAAACCTTGTCCCTCATCCAGAGTGCCTGCCACTAAACATTGAGCAATTATGAAAAAAGGTTTTTTTCTCTTTACAAACCAGTGTCCACCCAGCATTGCCTGTGTAAACATACTCTGCATTGTTAGTTGTAGTAGGTTTATCATCAAACTCTCCTGAAAGCTTCAGCTGCTGGGATGGTTCCTTCCCAGCCTTCACTCTCACCCTGGAGAAAGCTTTGTAAAGATCCCAGAGAAAATTGTCTGTCCTCCTCAGTGCCTCCAAAAGCACCCTACCTGTCCTCATTTGGGATTCTGTAACATTTAGTTAATGTCCCTCTGGGCACTTGGCTTTGTTGTATTGCAACCTTGTTCTAATGTCCAACTCACTAGGCTTGGAAATTTTTCTGTAAAGGGTCAAATAGTAAATATTCTCTTTTTCATAGGGGATTATAATTTTAGTGTAAAAATGCCTAGTATACTTATACTAAATATTGTATATGTTTTTAAAAAATAAAAGACTATCAATGATATTATTTACATTAATTTGGTAAACAAAATCTGAGAAATAATCTAAATGTCATAAACAAAAGCCAGATAACTAGAATTTTAAGCATACATTTGAAATTTGCTACATTAATAAGCAATTATTTAGAGAAGCAGATGCAGATCAAGTGGTTGAGCTCCTGCTTCCCATTTACAAAATCCTGGGTTCAATCCCTAGTACCTCCTAAAAATAAACAAATGGAAAACCACTATATCTCAGTGGTTGAGCACCTGCTTCCCATTTAAAGTGTCCTACATTCAATCCCCAGTTACCTCCTAACAACAACAAAAACAATAATCCAAAGACCTTTGAGGCATAACAGAAGGTTATCTTTGCAGTGGAGTTGTGTGATAGGACTTGGTGTCAATCCTTTGTTTTGCCTTTGATGGCATCCTCTACATCCATATGCTCTTTTGATATTGGTACCACCCTTTCTGCATTTATTTGTATGCTCATAACCCTGCTTAACTGCCTGAATTTTAGGAGGGATTAGAGATTTTTCAGTGATGAACTGAATGTGTAGCCTAATTCCTAGTAAAGCAGATTCAGTGGTCTAGGGAATTATTTAAAGTCTTAAAATGCACAGTCTGGTATTGGCCATGTTTGGGTTATATTTGGCAATACTCATCCTTCAAAATTTTAGACACTTACATTTGCAAATGACCTTCCCCTCCCCCCCAAAAAAAAACCCTGTGAAAGTAGAGTTTTCAATACAAATTTCACTTGAATTTTCCTATCATTATGAAAGATGATTTTGGAGAGAAAATATACAACAATTTCCTCGAATGAGAAGAACCTTAAATTGTTTCTTTGCAAAAAGTAACGGAGCCCTATTCTCTTGCTTGATCTCTCAAGGGAAGGTGCTTGATTATTTTTCACCAATGGATTCATCTCCTTGTAAAGCTGGCATTTCACATTTTCCTCATACTACTTGTTTTCTGTTTTTACTGTTAAGAGCACAAGAGTTGTTATTGTCGACCACTTGGGTTTATTTATTATAGATATAAGTTGGTTTTTGTTTTATGCTCCAAGAGGAGAAAAAAATTATCAAGAAATATATATATATATCATCTTTTCTGTTAACTGGTCATTGTTGAATGTGGCAAAACCATTCGTAATATTTTGACTTTTAAAATCTTGTATCTAACACCATTGTCTCAGTTATCCCTTAGTTTGTCTTGTGTTGTACAACAGACATCAAATAAAGAAAATATCTTCTTAGCTGAAATATAGCAGATTTTTCCTCCCAACTAGTTATCATTTCAATACATGGCTTTAATTTCCTCCACCAAGGCAGTGAATTGTCTGAAAAAGAAAATTTATCATTGTCAGTATGTGCACTAAAGAGATATTTAAATTCTGCCAAGAGTAAAGACATCTATAAATGGGCTAAACCACTATAGAAATCTAATTTTTAAATTCCCAAGAAAAAAAGTCTGGATTTTGGAGGCCTCATCTAGTCCAGTTATTCTTACACAATAAGTAATAGCCTGGTGGCTATTTTTTTATACTTCCACATACCTAGCACTTGATCCCCTTGTTGCCTAACCAAGTTCACTTCACAGAATAAAATAAAACTCTTCTAGTGACACAAGTGTTTCAAAGAGTGAAAGAAATTTATTACATAGCGCTATGTAAGGAAGCAAGAGACAAAGCAAAGCCTCAGATGTGTCTTTCCAAATTGAAGAAAATCTAAGGTTTGATGAAATTCAAATAAAACAAGGTGGAAATAGTGAATTTAGGAGGTTTGGAGATATTGATTGATTTGTTCTGTTGGAAGTGTGTAATTTAAGGAACCAGAGACTGCTTCTAGGGATTGAGAAAAGACAGTTGTGGTGCACATCAGGTTACATGTTACAAAAGGGTTGTACATCACTGAATTAACATAAGATAACAAGTAGGGAGATTAATCTAAATATACCATTAAGAACTGGCAAAACCAACAATAGTAATATATATGGTTATAGGTTACAGTAGAGCTGTAAATAGTTTAATCCACATAAGATAATAAGTAGGTGAGTTAAATAGGCAAGCCTTTAAGAACTGAGGATATCCTTTGGGCAATAAATATGAATGTAGGTTACCATGGAGTCTTAAATATTTCAACTAACACAGGATAGCAAGTAAAAGAAAGAAAGTAAAATAAGATAACATTTATAATTAAACCATTGTAGACAGCAGTTATGACCTACAAAGAAACAGATTCTTCCTAAGGGAAAGGGACTAACAGATGTGGTGAATGAGTCATACTCCACACCTATAAATGGAAATGGACTAACAGAATGTAGTGAATGAGTCATACTCCACAGCTATAAAGAAAATGTATGATGTTATGTGGTTAACACTGAGTCTACGTAGGTTCTGTTTATTTCAGAGATAAGAGAAGAATGGATGCTTTCAAGCACAAGGGCCACATGTGGTCCATCATAGAAGAGCTTGAAAAACATATGAGAGACATTTATGTGGACGAATTAGATAGGAGATAGTGATTTTACCTCAAAGAGACAGAAATAGAAGTCTAGGATGAGTCATTGATTTTTGGAATAAGCCATCATAGATGATTTTCCTATTCATTGTGATTGCAGACTCATTTGAGCATTTCAGGATTGGAAACTGAATTTGATGCCACTGTGAGACAAGTATTTAAGGATTCTTCTTAATGAAATGGCAGCATCAATGGACAGATATGTGGTCACACTACAATAATTCTATGGGGTATGATGCAGCATCCTTAAAAGTGAAAATTTAAAAAGATAGTTTATTAAAATATCAAATGAGTAGAATGTAAGAAATCACAAGGATTCAAACAGCTTGATCTCAGAATATGGAACATAAAACATCCCATGAATTTACTCTCTCCATTCAAACATGCCGTATCCAGTGGGCCTCACTCACACAGAATGAGTGTATGTGCAAGGATGCCAAATCTAACATTCTCATGAAATGTACTATGTTCCTTTCTCTTCCAGGCAAGGTTTTGGACCAATTTACAAGGCAGGGAATAAAAATATATTTCTGATTCATCTCATTGAATTGAACTTTGCATTATTGTCATGTTCTATTTTATCCCAAAACTTGGTCTCATTTCTACTTTCTCTTTATATTTCTTTGTTTCTCTCTCTCTCCCTGGCTCTATCAATTCTCCCAATCTCTGGTATATATTAGTAGAACTAAAATTTTAAATAAATAATTATATGTGTAATAATAGTACTGTAATTACTGAAATAATTGCTTGGTAATTATATAAAGAATAATTTTTATTATTCAATATTGAATATGATCCAAACTCTGTTTTATATGTGTACATGCATCTGTATGTAAGAAGGTATATTTTGTGTCACTTAATGCTTCTCAGTTTTTAAAATGTACTTTTAATTTAATATGCCAAATTGTTTTATGGTTGTAGCTTTTACATTTAGGTCTTTGATCGACTTTCCATTACTTTTTGATTAAGGAGTGCGATAGCGGTCCTTCTTTTTTCTTTTGGGTATGGATATCCAGTTCAACCAGAACTATTTGTTGAATAGGCTTTTCTGGCTGAGGAGGGTGGCCTTGAGAGCCTTGTCAAAAATCACATTGTCATAAATTTGAAGATCTATTGCTGAACTCTCAATTCTATTTCATTGGTAAAACTATCTATCCTTATGCCAGTATCACACTGTTTTTATGACTGTAGCTAAGTAATAGGCTTTAAAGTCAGGAATAGAGGTCCTCCATGTTTTTTGTAAAGATATTTTTGAGCATTCAGGACTTATTATCTTTCCAAATAAACTTTATAATTGGCCTTTCTGATTCTGTAAAAAGTACAGGGGCTTTTTTTTGGGGACTTAGGAATTGTCTTGGGTGATGTCGCAATGGAGAATATAGGTAATTTTATATCATCATGCATCATGCAGAACTCTGTGGGAGAGAGGGTGGTCTACAGTCTGAACTGTGGTCCATGCTTGGTGGCAAAGCCCCAAAATGTGTATATCTATTACAGGTGTTGTGCCACAATGATGAAGGTTATATATGTGGGAGGTTGTGGGATGTGTGGGAGGTGGGGCATATGGGTACCCCTAAAATTTCTGTGTAACATTTATGTAAATCGATGTACCCTAAAAAAAGAATTGATTAAAAATTGAAAAAAAAAGGCTGTTGGAAGTTGTATTGGAATTGGGTAGATTCTGGAGATAAATTTGCATAGAATTGAACCTTAATGATATTTAGTCTTCTAATACATGAAAATGGGATGTCCTTCCATTTAGTTAGTTAGGTCTCCTTTGATTTTCTTAGCAAAGTTTTGTAGTTTTCTAAATACCAGTCTTTTATGTTCTTGTGTATGTTTATTCATAAATATTTGAATCTTTTAGGGTTTTTATAAATAGGTATTTTTCCTGACTTTCTATGTAGATTACTCACCAGTACTGTACCAAAATCCTACTGAATTTTACATATTAATCTTGTATCCTGCAAATTTGCTGAACTCATCTATTATTTCTAGTAGTTTGTTATGGAATTTACAGGATTTTCTAGGTGTAGGATCTTGTCATCAGCAAATAGTGAAAGTGTTACTTCTCTCTTTCTAATTGGAAGACTTTTATTTCTTTATTGCCTAATTGTTCTAGTTAGAACTTCTAGCATAATATTGAATAGAAATGGTGAGAGTGGGCTAACATTTTTGGTTTCTGCTCTCAGTGGGAAGGTTATCAGTCTTTCTCCATTGAGAACTATGAGTACTGTGGGTTTATCATATATGCACCTTATTTTGTTGAGAAATTTTCCTTTATTTCCATCTTTCATTGAGTTTTCATCAAGAAAGTATGTTGGATTTTTGCTTAATGTCTTTTTGAGTTGATCTCGTGATTTTTCTTCCTCAAGTTAGTAATGTGATTTATTACATTGATTTTCTTGAATTAAACCACCATTGAATAACTACGATAAAATCCACTTGATCATGTTGTATAATTCTTTTAATATGCTGTTGGATTCAATTACCAAATGTTCTTTTGAGGATTTTTGCATCTGTATTCATTAGAGAAGTTAGACTGTAATATTCTTTCTTCATGTTATCTTTTTCTCAATGTGTATTTAGAGTGATTTTCAATTCATAGAATGAGTTTGGTAGCAGTCCTTCCTATTTTACTTTTTTGGAATATTTTGATCAAGATAGGTATTAATTCTTCTTTGAATGGTTGGTAGACGACACCTGTGAAGCCATCTGTTCTTGGACTTTTAATCTTTGGGATGCTTTTGATATTTATTTCAAACTCATTGATTGTAGTTAGTTTGTTGAAGTCTATTTCTTCTAAGGTCATTGTAGGTTGTTCAATTGTTTCTAGGAATTTGTCCATCTCATCTACAGTGTTTAGTTTTTTTGACCTACAATTTTTCATAATATCTTCTTATGGTCGCTTTTATTTCTGTATGGTCATAGAAGTGACCCCCAATCATTGTTGATTTTATTCATATGTATCTTCTCTCTATTTTCTTTGTCAGTCTAGCTAAGGGATTGTTGATTTTGTGGATCTTTTCAATGAACCAACTTATTTTTTTCTTGATTCTTTTTATTGTTTTATGTTCTCAATTTCATTTATTTATTCTCTGATCTTTCCTATTTCTTTCCTCCTGCTTACTTTGGGGTTATTTTGCATTTCTTTTCCTATTACTTGCAGGCAATTAGTTAGGTCTTTGATTTACCTCTTTATTCTTCTAATGTAACATTGACAGATATAAATTTTCCTCTCAGCACTTCCTTTGCTTCATCCCATAAATTCTGATATGCTGGGTCTCATTGTCACTAATCTTTAGATAATTAATTATTTATCTTGTGATTTACCTGTGACCCACTGATTGTTTAAGAGTGTGTTGTATAACCTTCATATATTTATGAGTTTTCCCTTTCTCTGCCTGCTGTTGATTTCCAGCTTCATTCCATTATGATCAGTGTTAGTGCTTTGTATAACTTCAAACTTCTAAAATTTATTGAGATGTATTTTGTGATCCTTCATATGTTCTTTCTTGGAGAAAGATCCATGAGCACTTGAGAAAAATGTACATCTGCTGTATCGGGATGCAATATATATATATAATGTATCTGAAGTCTAGTTCATTTACCATATTATAATATTTTTGCTTCCTTATTGATCTTTTATCCATTTTTTAGTCCAAAGTGTGTATATTGAAGTCTCCAAATATTATTGTAGAGACATATTTCTCTCATCATTTTTGCCAGTGTGTGGCATGTATTTTGGAGCAACCTGGCTATCTACATATGTATTTATTACTGTTATTTTTTCTTGATGTATTGTTCCTTTTATTAATATATAATGTCTCTTATCATCTCTTATGACGGTTTTGTATTTAAAGTCTATTTTTTTCAGTATTTTGTCTAGCCCTTTTAAAATTATTGTTTACATGGAATATCCTTTTTTGGGGGGGTTTAAAGGATGTAAAAAGTTTATTAATACAGGAGAAAAGAGGCAATCACACACACCAGATATTGGTAGACCACAGCTGAGTCACACACATAGGGCCCTAAGGTAGGCCTTTTAAAGACCGTTTCTCCTCCCCTTTTCTACTGTTGGGATTGATCCCAGCTGTTTGTTGCTCTTATTGGTTGCCTTGTGATACCCACCTCTTAGCTCTCAGGGGAGCAATGAGAAGGACTTTGGTAGGAGTTATCGAGGGCTTCCTTTAGACCCTTAGAGATATCTAAATGGGACTTCATGACCATCTCTTTCTGGTTACTATTTGAAAGGAATATCTTTTTCCAATGTTTTACTTTCAGACTATTTGTGTCATTGCATGCATGGTGAGTTTCTTGTAGACAGCATATGGATAGCTTTTTTTTCATCCATTCTGTCACTCTGTCTTTTGATTGGGGAGTTCAACCCATTATCATTCAACATTATTACTATAAAGGCATTACTTAATTCATCCATTATATCTTTTGGGTTTCCATTGACCTATATTACTATATCTGTCTTTTTACCCTCTTTGTTACCCTTACTAATATTCTCAATTTTATTAGTATAATAATATAATAATTATAGTAATCTAATAATCTCACATTCTATCCTTTTCTCCTGGCCTATCTCTTGTTTCCTTTCAAGCTGCAGCACTGCTTTTAGTATCTCTTGTAGAACCAGTCTCCTGGTGACATATTCTTTTAGTTTTTGTTTATCTGTAAAGACTTCAAACTCACCCTCAGATTTGAAAGACAGTTTTGCTGGATAAATCTTATTGACTAGGTGTTTTTCTATTTCAGAATCTTTAATATATAATTCCCTGCCTTCTCGCCTCCATGGTTTCACACACTAGTGTTTGATGAAATGTCTTTTTCTTGTTGCTTTTGGAATTCTTGCTTTAGCTCTGGCATTTGACATTCTGAATAGGAGTTGTCTCATAATAGATATTTTAAATATATATTCTGTTTGGGTGCATTGTCCTTCTTTGATATTGACATTTATGTCTTTCATATAGTTTGGAAAATTTTGTGTCAATATTTCCACAAATATAATTTTCTTCCCTTTCCCATTCTCTTCTTCCTCTAAGAAACCTATAACACATATATTTGTGTATTTCTCATTGCCTTTCAATTCTCTGGCATAATTTTCCATTTTTTTTCTATTCTTTCTCTTTCTGTTCTCCTCTCTTTTCAAATTCACTTATTCTGTCTTCCAGCTCTTTTATTCTGCCCTTATCCAATTCCAATAAGCTATTATATGTCTTCATTGTATTTTGAATCTCTTCCATTTGTGAATTAACATATAGTCTCTGTTGGAGAAAAATCTGTGAGCACTTGAGAAACATGTACATCATGCTCTTTGGAGATGCAGTGTTCTATATATGTCTCTGAGGTCTTGGGTCATTTATCATATTATTCAAGTTCTGTTTAGTTATTGATTTTTTGCCCAGTTGTTCTATTCAAAGTTGAGAGTGTTGTATTGAAGAAAAGTAAGGGCTCCTACTTTTCTTTGTAAGCTTTAAAATTCTCATTTGTGTTCAACCAGTGTCTTCTTAATTGAAATTAAATGCCCAGTAGGTATCACTCTTAATCCAGTTGTTCCTGGCTGCCCTAATGCTTATATCAGGTGACTTTGCTCATGGTGGGGCATGGTTGAGACTGAGTTTGACAATCTACTTTGAAAGAAACTTTTGCACAGCTCTCAGCCCCTAAGATGAGTTCTCTGATCAACTGCCACTCTGTGCTGGACCCAACGCCCCAGATGGGCAGAGTCCTCTGCCTCCTTTGTCTTGAGAGAAAATGATCAGATGGCTCATTGTTCCTGTCTTTCCTGTGCAACTTGAGAGGAGAGAGCAGCAATTTTTCTAGGTGGCCAGTGTAAATCTGCCTGACCTGCCCACAAGACAGTGTGTACTTTCTCTCCATCTAGGGAAACCAGTTGTTCAGCAGCCTTTCAAGGTGGGGAGAGTGAAACTACCCTCACTGCCTCCAAGAGAGTGTGCATTTCCCTTATGTTCAGGGTTATTGGGGGCCACCTGAATCTGCTGGCTCTGCCCTAAGAAAGTGATCAAACTGTACCAAATTTGTAATACTGTGGTGTGATGGGTGAAGCAGTGGATTTCCAAACTGGGTGTGCTGGATCTGATACTTACTATCTGAAAGATGCCAGTCAACAACTTTAGTTGGTGACAAGCCACTTCACCTCCTCTGCTTTTGGGAAGCAGAGTTTCTGCTTCTACCAGGAGGTGAGTCAGGAAGTGACCCACCTCACCATTTGGGTTAGGCAACTGCCTCTGAAAATTGAATAATGTGCTCACGTTCAGGTGGTTATTTCCACTTCCTTTTCTACCTTGGATGGTGAATTGTGACCTGTTTTCCAGAGTCTTCAAACTGTTTATCTGAACAGATCCTGGCTGATTATTAGTTGCCCTGTGGGATGAACTGATTGTTAGTACTTCCTATATTGTTGCTATCCAGGAATATAATTTTTTAAGCCAATAGCATACTGAACTCTAGGCTACATAACATCTATTTTACATCTTTGGTATCAATAGCACTTATAAGAATAATAAAATATATTAATGATTTTATTCTTTTCATTTATAGGTCAATTAATTTTTGG
This sequence comes from Chaetophractus vellerosus, assembly GCA_004027955.1. Classification (NCBI taxonomy): domain Eukaryota; kingdom Metazoa; phylum Chordata; class Mammalia; order Cingulata; family Chlamyphoridae; genus Chaetophractus; species Chaetophractus vellerosus. The sequence continues at coordinate 19,309 of PVKH010000839.1, read as the reverse complement.
ACTGCTGCATTTCCAAAGAATTTTCATTGTAGTCAAATTAATTACTATACCAGCCATTTATACTGAATCATTTGGTTATTAACAGTAAGTATGATACTGAAGTTTTCATGATAAGCTTATAGTTATTGTTTTAAGTAGTTCATTGACATTATTGGTTTATTGAAGAGTTAAAAAATAAGAATATCTTTCATACATAATATAAAGTATGCACCTATATTAAAATTAATTTCCCAAAGAATTAACTTGCTAATTGGTAATACTTTGACATAAGTATGTTTAATAATTACAATATACAGAATCATGAGTCTCCAATTACATACAATTTTAAGGAAATATTCTGAATTTTTTACCCCAAAAATAACAAACATAATAAACTAAAAAATAATAATAAGCACATGTTTTGATTCCTGTTCTTTCTAAACAATAGACATGCAGTACATTTGAAAATCTTTATAAACAGAATAAGCACTTCTTGATTTAGTGCAATCGAGGAGTAGATGTATGACATGTTTTCACATTCCTGGATGGTAAAGATTAGGACACTTCTCTGTCTATCTCTGGAAGATGATTTCAAAGTGTCAATAATTCAAATTCCAATTTTGACAGTAACATGTTAACAACAATCTGATTAGCTAATTTGAATATACACATTAAATCTTTAGTGCTACCAAAAATCACCAATTTGGCTACTTGTCAAAATGTTTTAATTAATTGAATAAATTAACTTATGGAGCCAAATATTGTGTTTGTGAAAGAAGATCAAACTAATACACACATAACATTTATCAGATGAGGTTATTATTTGAAGGAAATGTGATATATCTGTAAAATATGATTATGATTTATTATTTTCTTTCTATATTATTAGTATAAAATAAGCTATATGCTTCATGGAAATGATATTTTATATTCTTTTCTCTCTAACTACATTTTATGTTGCCATAAAATATTCCAAATTGTGTATTTTAAGCTAAATGATTTTATATACAGAATAATGAACATTGGTTAACTTTTGAACAGAACTGAACACATTGCTTCTTCCAGTCTGAAAATACTTTGTGTATAGAGTAAGCAATACAGACTCTTAAAATATACATTAAGATTTTCCAATATCTTTAGAGGCAAATACTTATAAACACATGGAAAATTGGGAAATGTAATCATATATAGAGCATATTCTGTGATTAGCCTCCATTTGCATCTCTTCTCCAACATTTATAAAAATTACACAAGGAATTTTGGAATTAGTTGGGAGAAAAAATGACTTTAGAACCATGCAATTTATATATGTGTGGAGGATGGAACTCAATAAATAAAACTTGCTTTCTACATTTTTTATTTAATATCATTAAGCTTAAACTATAGCATTTCTTTTGGAGTCCCTTTACAGTTTTCTATCAATATCCAAAAGCTTCTAAATGGCATAGTAGATGTAATTTTAAATATCATTCCCACCACCTTGAAAAGTGTTTCAAATTTCTGATAGATTGAGTAGGTGAAGAGTTATAAAAATTATTGTAGAAACTACAGATGGCATTGTGGTATTAGAGAGGTGATAGAGTAGTAGACATGGGATGATGGAGTTAAGGAATAAACAATAGAGAGCTTCCAATTTCTGAGGAAAGAATGTAGCAATTATTGTTTAGACAACATGAAAACTCTGTGTAAATACAAATAAGATATACAGTAGAAGGAGTGCTGCCTCACTGAAACATTTTATATTAGAGGATATAGAAAAATGAGAATATCATTCTTTTAACAAATATTTAATGAGGATTCAATGGGCCTGGGATTCTGCTATGAAATAGTAGTCAGTGTAAAGAGGTATTTTGCCTGCTTCTTGTCATCAACCATGCAGTCTTAACTGTGGAGTAAGAATGTTTATAATGAAGGAAATTGTTAATGAAAAAAAGCAGAATCAGAAAGTGAATATATTTCTGGTGAGTGGGGAAAAGTTAACAACTTTGGATAGGCATGTTAATGGTTAATTCTGAAATTGAGTTTTCAGTACTACTCATTGCTTTTGGAAACTTACTATAATAAACCAGGTCATGAGAAATACTACAGCCCTTATTTGAACATCAAATTTTACTGAGATTTGGGTCAACCAGTCAAAATAGTCAAGGCTTAGTTATACAGATACATACTTGCAAACCTGACTTATGTGCTAATCTTTAAAAATATATAAAATCATAGCAAAGAAGTGTTAACATTCCACATGATATATTATGTCACTGTTAGATTCTGGATAAATAAGGCTCAGAGACCAAGATTCAGGCAGGAGTTTATTAGGTCACTAGTATGGCAGAGATCTGAAGTGAAATTTCACCCACCCTCATGGTACGGGTCTAAAGAGAGTCTTCAGCCTGCCCATATTGTAGGTGTTGAAGAAAGACTTCAGCCACCCTCCATGGTTTGGGTTTGAAGGGAGGATTGGGGTGTGTTACAGGGACATACTGTTGCTATTTCCTGCTGTCAAGTGTCAGTGTTAGATATTGATGTTTTCTTTGGAACTTTGGGTTAGTGGCCTGTATCAAATTTCATGCACTTGGAGGAGGTTTTCCACATGACCCTGGATGATGTTCCAGATTGTTGATTGGAAAAGCTGCATTAAAGTTTGTAAGATATATGGTCCTGCTGATATTAAAAGAAGATATTAGTGGAGTGAGGATGGTAATTAACCATGAGATCCAGGCCGTGTTGTGAGGTTATTGTCCCCAGGAGAAGATTAATTGCCTTGAGGAGAAAGATTAATAAGATTTATATGTGAGGGGTTAGGAGAGATAAGAGAGAGGTGGTAACATATATTTAACTTTGAACATTAATGGTTGACAGTGAAATTACATAATTTGTTGGGTTTAACAGTATACAAGCAATTTTTCTTTAGTATATATAACATAAATGCCAGGTAGGGGGTATTTATGAGGAGGTTTTTAAATACAATATATTTGTCTATTTGTTTATCAATTTTCTTTGAGTTTTTTTTTTCAGTGACATTAAAAATAGTTTGGGCATAAAGAGAATTTTCATAAACACATATAGAGATTCAGTGGGAATATAACACTGTGGTTTTATAACAATATTTTTGAGAGATTTTTATTTTTCATGGATTTAAGATTCCCAACCACTAAGGCTGCATAGGCCTACACTTAAAATGATTTTATTTTTATCCATTTTTATATAATTTCAGGCATAGGCAACAACTTATTATTATTATAAATATTTTAATTGTAGGCTATAGTTTGGCTTTGCTGTCAGCACTTTAACTGGAGAGCTGATTTAAACTTAGTTTATTGTTGTAAAGTTTATCACCTTTTAGCTTTTTCACTAAAAGGTCACTTATTTTTCTTATAAAAAGCCTGGTTAATATCTTGATTCACAGTTTATGATTACATGAGGTGACTGGTGAATAGAATTTCTTGGTAACTGATAATTTGAGCTGGCATTCTATATAGGGCACTTAAACTTTTTAGGCAGCAAAGAGTAGCTGGCTGTTTACAAAAGTTCTGTTGTAGTGTGTGCAATAGTGAAGGCATAACTTGCCCCTTCCAAGGGTGGGAAGGAACTGATGTACAGTTGTTGGAGTGCATACAGTGAATATTTGTGGGTGATATCCATGAGCTATTGGTGAGCAACAGGCAGCTGGATGTGCTGCTACAGTGTTCAGTAGCCGCAATGTCTGTTTTTTCTGTGGAGCCAATCTGCTGCATTTTGGGTTTCAGTAGAATGGTTATGGATCTTCATGAAGGCATCTGCTTTAACAGTTCAGAGAGGGCTGTTAGAGGAGTGGGCAGGTATATGATAGACAGGTATCTGTTGCTGCTGGCAGACATTTCAAATGTCTTTCCACAGATTTCTTCCTCACAGAGGGTGGTTTACAACAGTTCATGGTTTCTGTCTTGTTTCTAGTATCTACAACCTTCCCCTGGATAGGGATAGCAGTTTTCAGAGTGATCGGATACTAATGGGTTAAGCCTTTTATTTGCAACAGGGTATGGTATGCTGCACACAGTTGCTTCTTTTTTATTAAGGGGCTATATTGTAATTGGAACATTTTACAATTGTAATTACAACCCAAAGTGTACTTGTTTAGAATGTTGCCTCTGCCACAAACTTTATTTAAAGTGAATGTTGGTGTTGGCTACATCTAATTTACAGGGTAAGACAAGGTTTATCCCCCTTACTCTTTGAGCCTCTCTTATTGCTTTAAAGGAGTCTGCTGGGTGTGTTTATTATTTCCATGCACATCCTTTTCTTATTAAATACATACAATGATTTTAACATCTGAGTTAAAAGAAGGATGATGGATTTTCAATATCCCCAAATACTCCAGAAAGGCTATTAATTGTTTTGGAGTTTGTGATGTGGGAAAATATTATACTTTAACAGCACTTATGAATTTGACAGAGTAACAAGGATGTTGCAGTTTGTTCTAATTGTTTGCTTGTTTCAGACTTTTAAGATAAGATGCCACTGTGTCTGGTGTTTCATTTAATTCTGTAAAAAGGATTATTGGTTAACATAATATTATTAATATAATTAAATAGGGTTATATTTACAAGTTTTCATGCATCCAGATTTTTTGACATGAGGCCTAGATAGATGATTGGGCTGTGCACACAGCCTTGGGAAAGCACTGCAAAATCTATCATTGGCCTTTTCACATGAAGGTGAATTTTAGCTGGATTGATTTACTTAAGTAGATACTAAAGAAAGCTTAAGCAAGTTTTAGAATAAAGTGATAGTGACATAACTGGATATTTTAAATGTAATAATCATACAATATTTTGGCTTGCTGTAAACAGCAGTGGTGTTATTTTAATTTATGATAGACTTACTGTTTTATATGAACCCACAGGAGCCTTCAATGTGAATCAGGCAAGTAGAGTTAAAGCATCTGTCTTTTGATTTCCAGCTGGAGAAGTTGTTTCTGTGACACATACTATATGTTTATCCAAGGTGAAAGAATAAGCCTTTTTTAATACTTTGAAAATAAAAGATACTTTTCAGTAATTGATTTTGAGAAAGTAAAATGTTAAAAGTTGCCAGGATTGTATATTACATCCTTTTAAAAATGATGAGCTTTTTTTTTAACAGGCCTGGAAATGTTAAGGTTAAAGAACAAGAAATTATTTTGATAAAACACACTTCTTTGTACACCGACTAAAACAAACAAATTATTAAAGAAACTTTGAGAAAGAATAATATTTTATCTTTGCTTCAGTGTGCTTTTTTTGGTAGATCCATCCAGTATTACTCAACTTTATCCACAAAAATTCTTTTTCCATGCATCTTATGCACTTTTTGTATTCATTCAGATTTTGTCCCACTTTTAATTTTTTTCCATTTTTATCTTAGGAAAAAATATTTTCTTTTTCATTAATAATAAAAACACATTCTATATACCTTTCATACTTAAGTTATCAATGCAACTTTGGAAACTGTTTCAAAGCAAACCACTTACAACATACAATTACCATCAAAATTTTAAAAACTTCTCAGATTCATGATTCAATTTGTTTATAACTATGTTTATTATTTCAAATTAGGACCCATATTGATTTAGATGCTTTTTTAATTTGGGGGCATTTGAATAAAACTTTTTAAATAATTTTCTTTTGTCAATTTAATGTTACCATTCTGAGGTATCAAAATATACATTAAGCAGACAAACACAGAATGAGTTAAGACACACTAACTGAAACATAAAGCTCATCAATTTGACTCATAATTCTTAGTTTTCTGAAATGTCTATTTTAAGCTTTCCTTTATTTCACATCTGTAATTTTACTTCTCTTAAGATTTTTTCTGTAATCAGTGTTGCCTGTAATATGCAAGCTTGTTTTTAGAAACACATTTAGTAGAATTGATAGCAACCAGTTAGGAACACTTGAGAATTATAAATGCAGTTAAGCACTAATTCAGCAGCACAGGTAGACAGTACATGTATTTTGGATTATTACTATTTAGGAGTACACTTAGACAGACAAAGTTGTGGAGTAAGTTAAATGCTTATTTATAAGAGGTGTAGGTTTAATACTTTGCAGGGTATCAAGAGGGACAAATATTGGGGTTTGAATGAGATGTGGATAGGGTATTTGAGATGATCTGTGGCTGGTTTGTGATGGACATCAATTATAGGACTTTTGGTGGCTCAGATTTTTGGATTGACTGAGCTTGGT
>PVKH010000839.1:0-13027 GCA_004027955.1 Chaetophractus vellerosus | reverse complement strand
AAAAGGTGTGGGAGTTTGAAGCCAGGGTTTGAGTCCAACTGGGTAATCAACACAGTTTTGCCTTGACAGGCCTGGGGACAAACGGACCTCCAGTGGATTCCCTGCTTGCACAGGGGGCATGGCTCCAGAGAAGGTTGTGGGTTTGGTTCAGTGGTGCTGAAGGGATGTATGGTGGTGGGGCATGAATAGAGAAATTGAAATCAGAGGCAGGTGTTTTTGTATTCAGGAGGGGGTCCAGCAGCAGAGATGGAGGACTTGTTAGGTAGTGCAGGATTGGAAGATGTAGAGATGTTTACAGAGAAAGAGAAAAGACTGAATGTAGGGAACCTCAGACCTATTGCCAGTGAGTTGGATAAAGTTCTCAAGGTCTTGGAGAAATTAAATGTCAAAAGTGCCGTGTCCAGGTCACTGGCTATTGTTGTTCAATTTATATTGAGTTCAAATAGTGGTAGAGTAAAAAATGAGCTGGTTCAGTTTGATTTTTCCACAGGGGTAGAGAGTTTTAAGGTTGCATAGGAGATACCCCAAAGGGATTTCTTTTGGAGGAAGTGATTAGGAGTTTCCCATGGTTGGTTATGCATGGGAGAGGTTGAAGAGCTTTCTGGTATAGGGGTGTAGAAAGAAGTAAGTGTCCACCAATCTTTCACTTCCAGACTAGTTAGTGGCCAGAGGGTTGGTGACTGAACCCAGAACCAAGCATTCCCAGATCTGGGAAGGTCAGGTGAAGGCCATTAATGGCCAGTGGCCAAACGTGTGTCTGGGCATCCCCAGTTCTGAGAAGGTCAGGCAATGAGGACAGTTCCCTGATGCTGGAGAAGGCCATTGACCTAACACTTGGATTTTCAGTGGTACTTGGAGGAAAAAGGGCAGGATCCTCTAGAGAGGTTCCGTGACTTATGCAAGGATTTGTCTGTGTCTGGTGTTGGATGGAAAAGCTGCAATGGCTAGGTAGAGGAGCTGTCTCAATGAAGCTCCTAGGTTTTGGCACCAAATATTAGATTCTGGTTCAATGAGACTTGGGGACAGAACAAGAGTCACGCAGGGCTTTGTTAGGTCACTGGCTGGAGTCCACCAGCATGGTGGGGTGTGGAGAGACTTCAGCCCACTCACATGGCAGTTATTTGAAGGGAGACTTCATCCAGTCTGACTGATCTGGTGAGTATCTCTTGAACTTGCAGAGTTTTGAAGGAATTTGAGGGGTGCAAAGACAGGGGGTGGAAATGTACCATGCTTACTGGTCTCAGGGTAGGGAGTGACTTTCTACTTTCTGTGAACTGTCTTATAATTGGGGGAGATAACGTTCTGTGGTTTGGTGGGGGTGTGAAAAGAGCAGGGGCTGGAATGGAGCATTTTATATTTGGACACATAGCTTGAGCTCAGGGTCAGTAAGTTACAATTTAACAGTCACCTCTTCAGTGACATGATTTCCACTTTAAATATTAAAATATTTCAGAAAAAGAAATCACAGTGATTTCATTCAAACTTTTAATTGTTAATAAGTTAACATATGTTTATTTCACATTTGATATTAGTTTTTGAAGACCTTACAATTAATTGAAAGACAATGAACAGTATTATTTTTCAAAAATTACATCATTAATACATAAAAGCGTGGTTGCATGTATGCATGTAAGTGTACATAACTGCATTTATATTGAGGGATATAACTTACATATACAAAGTGTACAAATAATTATAAATGAGAATATGCACAGAAATATAGACAATAATTCTATAATCCCATATGCTTAGAACTAATAAAATATTAGTTTCTGTAAGTTAAAGAGCAGGAATAAACTAAGCTATATTGCTAAGCATGCATTGTTGATATTTGACTGAATAAATATTTCATTTTCTAAATTAAAATATTAGTGATGTTTGAAATTTTGTGACATAGGATAAGCTAAGATGTATTAAATATTCCATTAGTTATTATTTTTAAATATTTTTATTGAAGTATATAATTTATACATGATCATACATAAACAATAAATCTATCATAAAAGTTGTGAACTTACAAGATAAAAAGGCATAACATCATGCAGTGGTCCCATACATCAGCCCTCCACCAACACCTTGCATTGTTGTGATACATTCATTACAAACTATGCAAGAGCATCATCAAAATATTACCAGTACCTATGGTCCATATATTGCATTTGGTGTATTTTCCCCCATATCACCCTGTTTAAAAAAATCAATTTTATTGTTACATATTAATAAAGCATACAGTTTATCCAAACTGTACAATCAATGATATTTGGTATAATCACATAGTTTTGCATTCCACACTTTAATCGTTATTAAAGCATTTTCATTGTTTCAATAGTAATACTAAACCAGAAACAAAAAAACAAACAAGAAATACCTCAACTCTCAATCTTTTGGTTTTACCTATAGAACATAGCTGCTATTTCTGGCTATTCTTGCATAATTATTAATTGTTTATTAACCAGTTTTATTTGAGATATATTCAAATACCAATTGATCTATCCAAAGTGTATAGTTGATGGCTTTTTTTAGCTGTTAAAATGACTTTTATTGTAAAAATTAAAAATGAATAGAAAATTCGATTGAAAGAAATTACAAGTTTTAAAAGAGAGAGTAAGGCCAGGTTAGATTGAATATAATCAATTCTAAGAAATAGATAGCATAACAACAAACATTTATAAATGTAAATAATAATTATAATATCATAAAAATTCATTATAACATAACCCTAATTTTTATATTACAGTTCTAAATATTGGACTTGATAATTTCTAAGAATGAAATAAATTATTGGATTAATTATTTAGGCCATAATTCTTTCTGGATAATCAAATTCCTCTTTGGGAATTTTTCACATCTTACTTTGAATATGAAGTAACAATAGAGCATAACAATATGCCAATTTTATGAGCCAGAAAATTCAAGATCTTTTTCAACATATGTCATGTTAAATCAATATTGATCCAGATGGATTATTTTAATTCATGAGTATGCATAAGAAATGGCTAAAGAAAAATGAAGTATCCAAAAATATATATCTTCACCTGTTCTTCTCAATTGAAAGCAAGTATTGCTTTTGTATGAAGAAACTTACAGAGTACTGATTACAAGAACAATTTGCTAGTTGTACCGAGTAATTCTACTACATTTACTATAATATTGTCATTTCACATTTATCTGGTCAGCTCTAGCTCTTTTTTTTGGTTCCTTTTTGCTGTAATACTATTTAAAAAACCTTTCACTTTCAACCTGGTTGTGTCCTTACATATGAGGTGGTTCACTTGTAGACAATTTATAAATGGTTCAAAAATTTTTAATCCATTCTATCAGTCTATATCTTTTGATTGGGGAGATCAATTCATTAACATTCAATATTATTGCTGTAAAGGTATTACTTATTTCATTCATTTTTCACTTTGGTTTTCTGTTGTCATACTGTTCTATTGTCTTCTTACCCTTTAAATTTCCTTCCTAAAATTTTTCATTTCTAAACTCTTCTCCAAATCTCTCACCCTTGTTTATTTCAGGGTGCAGCACCCTCTTAAGCATCTCTACTTTTTTTCATTTATTAAATATATAACTCACACATAAACACACATAAACCATAAGTTTATAATAATATTTGTAACTTACAAAACAAACATAGATAACATCATACAGGACTCCTCTAGAAATAGCACATGCCATTTTCTATCATCTTAATCTAGTGAAAATATATTAGAGAAAAACTGAAGTTCCACAGTCCCTTCATGTATTCAACAAATATTATTGAGCAACTGGTATATGACAGGAAATGTTCCAGGTATTATTAAGGAGCAGTGAACAAAACTAACAACTATCAACATGAAATTTAATTTCTGTTGAGAAAGTCTATGAAAAATAAAGACACAAGACAATTTTTTCATGCTAGAAAGTGAAAAGTGATTTACAAAAAAGTAAAATGTACAGTAAGGAGCATAAAGAAATAGTGTGTGGGTGAGAGCATCGTGATTTAAGGGTTCATCATCTGCCTTCTTTGAGAATATAAAATTTTCAGAAAAACTTTCACAGGGAAGAATATGGAATTAAGTTTCAGATTAGAGGAATCAACAGCACAATTAATATTCTAAATATCATTATTTAAATCAAACAAATAAGTGCTCATCTTGTAAAACATGTCCACATCAAAGCTGGTTAACATTCCTTTGATATTAATTTGAAGCATGCATTTCCATTTATTATGCAGCTATATGTAAATGAGTCTAGTTTCAATAGTAGTTTTTCTTCCTTTTGTATTCATCTTTTATACACTTTTTTTTTTAGGTCAAGAGGGGTATTTGAAATGGGATTTGAGAATCACACTTTCAGCAGTGACTTCATCCTCTTGGGATTGTTCTCTTCTTCCCCAAAAAATCTGGTTTTCTTTTCCTTTATATTTCTCATTTTCTTTATGGCAATAATGGAAAATACAGTCATGATCCTCCTCATACGCAGGAACTTGCATCTCCACACACCTATGTATTTCCTACTCAGTCATCTCTCTTTTATGGATATCTTACATATTTCCAACATCGTTCCCAAAATGATCGCTAACTTTGTGTCTGGTAGGAAAACTATTTCGTTTGCAGGTTGTGGCTTCCAATTATTTCTGTCCCTTATCCTGTTGGGTGGTGAGTGCTTCCTCCTGGCAGCAATGTCCTATGACCGCTATGTAGCCATCTGTCACCCACTGCGCTACCCTATTCTTATGAATGAGCAAGTCAGCATTCTCATGGCGGCAAGTTCCTGGCTTGTTGGGATCATCAACTCCACAATTCACACAAGTTATACACTGCATTTCCCATTCTGTGGTTCAAAAGCCATTGATCACTTTTTCTGTGAAATCCCAGCCATGTTGAAGTTGTCTTGTGTAGACACATCACGCTATGAATGGGGACTTTTTGTAAATGGTGGTATCTTCCTAGTCATCCCTTTCTCCATTATATCTGCTTCTTATGTTCAAATTCTTCTTATTATCCTGCAAATGAAATCATCAGAGGCACGGAAAAAGTCATTTTCTACCTGCTCCTTCCACATGATTGTTGTTATAATGTACTATGGGCCATTTATTTTCACATATATGAGACCTAAATCCTACCACCCCCCAGGTCAGGATAAGTTCTTAGCACTATTCTATACCATATTCACACCTACACTTAACCCTCTAATCTACAGTTTTAGGAACAAAGATGTTTTGTTAGCAATGAAAAATATGCTCAAAAGTAAATTTCTACATAAAAAGTGAATGTGAAAAATGTTTCTAATGATTGTTCTATCTATTTACATTCCAATATTTAAAGAGACCCCATTATTAGATTCCCTTGAGAAGGAAATAAGAAATTTACTGAAGACTTGACTAGAAAAGTCAATATTTTCCAAGTGTGGAAAGAAATGTGTATACCTAAAAATTGACATATTAAAATTACCCTATTTGTTGGTTTTGTAAGTGAACACATATGAAAATCTATTGTACTGTCTGTAAACCTTAAAAGAATAAAATATGATTCCATTCATCAAAAATTGTAAGAATTGGTAACAATTATTCTTTAAATTAAAATCAGCCTTGTCCATTGTATAAGACAATTATATCCACAAGTTTTTATTTTAGTTAAACTAATTAAAAATATATTTAAATCTTACACTCAAACAATTCATAAAAGACTCTAATCACCTTTTGAAATATACATTAATCATCACCTGATTTGTTTTGGTATCTTTTTAGTGATGGGAGTAATATATGCATATGTTAACATATTATATAAATATAATATATAAATATATAATAAATATATTTTAAATATCCACAAATATATAAATATAATTATTTATAATATATATACACCTACATCTATAATCTGGCTGGGTTAAGATCAAGCTATTCCTTCTTTTTGAGTAGTAAGAATAAAATATTTTATTAGAATATTCCACAAAATATGCCTGGTTTAAAATTCAAATACATGGTTGTAATTTCAAACCCTCTTATCAGTTTGTCACAAAAAAAACTATAAAGAAAAAACATAAATATTTATCTTCAAAAACTATGTATCAATATTATTCATAGAAAAATCAAGAAAATGTTTTGAGATGAGTGTTCAAGTTGGTTTTATTATATTAAGCTGTCAATATATGATGTATTAAATCAATATTTTATATGCTTAACATAATATATGAAAATATTATATCAACACTCATTAGTTAAAATCATCCCTGTGACTTTCTCAATTAGAATTTTTAAAATATCAAGAATAATATATGATAGTAAAGATTTTGTGAATTAACATTATATAGAGTAGACGGTCATGAAATCTGGTACAAACTTAAAACATCAACCTAGCAATATATTTATAGAAAATTGAAAAGGTTATTACATTTTTTCTGAATATGTTTTTCCTAGTGCTAATAAGGTAGAATAATATATTTTTTAAAATGTATACTTATAATTTATTGCATGGAAGGTTGGTTTTTGCAGATACTTCAGTATTAATTAGGGTCCTCATAGGAAACAGAATCTACAGGAAATATTCATGTTTGTGTATATGTGTGCAATGTAAATATTATGGAATATATTTTAGGATGTGACATTTATTATAGGAATATGCTCACACAACTGTGGTGATGGGCAAGTCCAAATCCTTTATGGAAGGCCACAAGTGAGGAACACTAATCAATGCTTTCAATAAATTCCCTAGGAAGACTTTGCTGGCTGAAGACAAGGTGGGGATTTTTCCCTCTGACTGCTAAAATTATCAGTTTTCCTTTACAACTTTGACTAGTTGGATGAGACTGATCTCATTGTTGAAAAAAAGTCTCCTTAGTTGACTGTAGCCATTATCAGCCTTGGATGCAATCAACTAATTGATGATATAAATCTGTGAAAATTCTTCACATTAACAATAACTCCCATGCTTGCTTGACCAAACAAATGGACACCATGTGCAGGACAAGTTGACAATGAACTTAACCGCCATAGTTATCTATTTAATTTTGACATAATTAAAATACATTTATTTTAAGACATAAGCGAATTATTGTTAAATTTTTAGATTTGTTAATGGTTTAGTGATGTAGCTTAAAAGAATCTGAAGAGTTAGAGATATTTTCTGAAGCATCCACAAATGAAAGGATGAGCTGTATGAGGATTATTTCAAAATATACCATGTTTGGAGAGATGAGAATGATATATGGGGCAATATTTACTTTGTGCTGATAACTGTGGAATCTGGGTGATAGATGAATGGGAGTTTATCATAATCTCATTTTACTTTAATACTTATTTGAAATTTTCATAACTCTTTAAAGAATTTGACAAATTATCATCTTTTTATTATTCCCAATCAAAAATTTCATATTTCCAGTAATATCCACAAAATGATTTTACCAAATTGTGCTGTTAATCCAATACCACAATGTTCATAGAGTATTTGGGGAAGATAAAAATATTTTCTGCATTATGTTTGCCATGTAGAAACATGATACAATTATTTACTTACCCTTAAGTGGAGTTCAAGGAATAAAATGCAAAATCCTTAATGGATTTATATTGAGAAAATATATCCATTTTATTTAATTTCTGATTCTATAGAAATTGTTGAATTTGTAAATCTTTAGGTCCATAGTTTTTCTGTTACATTTTCTGAGCATCCTTTTTTGTTCATATGATATTTTCCATTGTCTAATTGATGTTCATTTTATATATATTTTATACAGATAGCATTAATTTTGTACTTCTTTCCAATAATGAAATGCACTAAGTTCCAGTGTTGTTTAGCATGATATACAGGGTTACTGCTTCCAGAAAGTTATTTAATAAATATGTGTTATTTGGCATTTAATGTGCTGAACATTACATTAATGAGAAAATATAATATAGATATTTAGTATATCTATGATGTTTATCATAGTACAAGCTTTTTATCTTTCTTATAATGCAAAAGAGTTTGTGTATTTATTGTTCATTTTTAGGAATACTCTTCTTTTTATAAAAAATTTTCACCCTCTATTTGAGTAATACATTTTCTCAAATTTAGTATTATCATTGACTACTCTTTTTCTCTAAAATCTCACATCCAATTCCTTCACAAATCCTGTTGATTGCACCTTCAGAAGAGACTCCATTTCTGCCTCTTTCTCAGATAGTCCTTACTGACACACTGAGCCCAATTGCCTCATCTCTCAAGCACCATGTCAATCTCCTGTGTTCTCCCATCTTTCAAAATTGTGCCTTTGAGTTTTTCCATACAACAGCCAGAGAGATCCTTTTAAAATCTTATTCACATTGATATCTCCCCTTATTCAAATCCTTCTAATGACTTTTGAATAAATCCAGTTGTTCAGGCTTTCCTGATGAGCAATTGGATCCTTGCATCATATCATTCATAGCACGTTTCCTCCCTGAATTTTGGAAGCTAACCTCCTAGTTGTGCCCCATGGTTTCAAGTCCTTTGTTCTGTACCCTACTGACCCTTTTGATATACCTTCCTACTGACTTACTCCCTCAATTTATTCAGATCTCTGCCCCCACATATCCCAGTGAAGTCAGGCCTTTTCGGAACAACAAATTTACATAGTAGGTTCTTAATATTATATGCCATTGCTGTATTAGTCAGCCATAGGGGTGCTAATGTAAAATACCAATAATTGGTTGGTTTTTAAAAAGGGTATTTATTTGGGGTAGAAGTCCACAGTTACCAGGCCATAAAACATGAGTTTTTTCCCTAACCAAAGTCCATTGCCACATGTTGGAGAAGGACAGTTGCTGACATTTGTGAGGGTTCAAGTTTCTTGGGTACCTCTCTTCATGAGGTGGTGTTTCTCTCTCTGCTCAGTGCCTCTGTTTCCTCCACAAGGCCCGCTGTAGACTATCAGGTGAATGGCTTACTTTTCTTCTCCTGGGGCCTTCTCTCCAACATCAAAACTCCAACATCAGAACTGCTTCTCAAAACCTGCTCCCTCTGTCCTTTGCCTTGCCTTTTATATTTGATTACCCCACCTACCAGGGGGTGTGGCTGAATGCCCTACTGACTTGCCCAGTCAACACCCTAATCATAACTTAATCAGGCCCAGATGAATAGATCAGTTTACAAGCATGATTCAATATCGATTTTTGGAATTCATAATTACATCAAATGGCTACAATTGACTTGCGTTTTATTTTCTAAGCTTTACCATTACTTAATATTTCATTACTTGCTTATTTGTATAGACATATTGTTTGCATGTTTTCCCCTTCAGTACATAAGCTTCCGAAAAACAGATTGTCCATATGGTTTAGTTATGTAAATGTATGGTTATAAAAGTAGAAATAATTTAGGTAACCTTAGATTTTATTTTCTTATATCATATTTATAATTGAATGGTATTCATAAGCGAGATTTTCCAAATTTAATGATTTGCAATATTCATAAATGTACCCATAACTTTTCTTTCAAAATTTAAAAAGTAACTACTATATGCCAAGGAGTAATATACATATTTTTTATACTAAAATATTTAATTTTCCCACAAACACTATCTATTATGATTCTATTCATTACAACCAGTATGAGCAGATTCAATCTTTTTCTCAGTCACAAAGATATATTGATTGTGACTATGTGTGTGTGTATGTATATATATATACACACACACAGTCACTATCAATCCCTTAGCTATATTCTATTTCATATTCTCCATTTTTTGAAGTATATATCCTAAGAAGATAATTTTTTTAATGTTTAGAAAAAAGTAACATGATAAATAACAAACTGGCTTGCCTTGAAGTATAGTGTATTATAATATGTTTATCCACCTAGTTTAGTTATTTTTTATTCAGGGTATTTATATTTCTTTGAGGACATTTTGATAATGCGTATTTATGAATAGATTTACACACACTCACACACAAGCATGTATGCACTCATCCATGAACAAGTCCACTCAAGGATTTCATGGGATAAATTTTAATGTTTACATTAAGATATATCTCAATAATTATGAGTTAGAGGTAATGGTTGAAAAGACTAAAGTCCATGCAATATAACCTATAGTCTATACAGTTCCAGTAAAAACCACAAAGGATTGAAGAGAAAACAAGCTGATTTTAATCATCTTCAATTTGTGAAAGAGCCAGTTCTAATAATCAGTATGCACACAATCCTCATGCCCATGAGAAAAGAGCCATCATGGCCCTTCCTACAAAACAACTTAGTGCTCTAGCAAGAGACACAAAATGGAGTCTCTTTGTTGATTGGGATAGATGTTTTTGAGGAAAATGTTGTCTTACTTTAGAATGTGATTTTGACACCTGTACCTCTGGAAGTGAGGCTTTGCTTAAGGAGGACAACATTGGGATTGTTATCTAACCTGTTCTTCTCCTAATAGAGATGGTTTATGATTAAATGAAAAATAGAAGTAAAATGCTTGAAATTTTTCATGATATTTAAAATGAAGAATAATATACAGTTTTTATAAGACATAGATAAAAATGTAATTAGATGAATCTATTTTTAATAATAAACTTGCATATCAAATTTATTTGGTGTTCATTTATATTGGCCAACAATATATATAAAAAAAACTGAAGCATACACTAATTTGAAAATACTGACTGTAGATAGTGTTAATATTTTGTCAATGTTCTTTCTTAGTTTATAACAATTGTTTCACAACAATGCAAAGTGATGAAGATTGGGAAATGTATGGAAACCCTGTATGATGATATGCTTATTTGTTTTGTAAGCTCACAACTTATACTATACACTTATTTATGAATGTTCACATTAAAGTCAAAAATAGCTGAAGAAGAAACACGTGATAAAGTGAGCCCTCCTTTATCTGCCTGTCTGTGGTAGGCAGTGTATGGAATAAGTACATTCATTCTTTGATTACACAAACAGCTGGTGATGATCGAACATGAGCAGTGCAGTTACAAACAAGACCAACTGAGTGGTTCTCCATCTAGTGTATGGTGCACCCATCAACAGTTCCTTTAACAGGTATTGTGTTACTAGGCTCTGATGAGTAGAAATAAAATGTGCCTACTGAAGGTCTAAAAAAGAAGAGGTTAAATTTTTCTTACCACATCATGTGACTGCAGTATAGCCAAGTGTGGGCCCTGTATGGGACCCTTAATTCCATTGAAAACTTTGTAAAAGACAAAGAGAGGACAGATATATCCGAGGACCAGAGGCCATCTGGTCATATCTCCATAAAAGGATGAGGAAATGAACTACTACACTGGTCAAATTTAAATGAGCTCAAGGAAACTATTTAGATGTAGAACTTATAAATCCAGACTTGTTTCAAAGAAAGCTGGTAGAGGCAATAAAATTACCCTCATGATAGATGCAAACTCTAGGAAGTACAGATCCTCCTAGGAACTCCAGTTTGCCTCTAATATCCATAGAAAGTTGCAGAAACTCTTCCTGGGTCCCAGAACTTCCATTAGCTTCCTTTTAGAAAAAGGCTTTGCAGTTTTCAGCAATCTCAAACCAACTTCCAAGGAGAAGCAGGTGAGGAGGGGTCAGGCATGAGGCCAGAATCAGGCTAAATTTTAAGCTACCATTGTTAAATACACTATCACTTTGAGATTAACTGAATCTAGGCTCCACATTAGCAGGAACCTGGCCTCAAGAAGTCTCACCATGTGGACCACTGTGGCCTTGTCTCAGGAGAGTATGAAAGGGAATTGAAACCATGTGTGAACCATCAACCAGAGGAGATCCCGGTGATCCTTGACTCTTAACATGGCAATAGAGATTCTTAATTTCTTAATTATCATGAGAGCCAATTAATCAGTCCTAGCCTGCATTACAGGCCTCTCTAAACTTGGTTGTGCCTAATGAGGGAAGTGAATTAGGAATCAAGATCTAGGGCATTTACTAAACCTCCCCACCTATGGCCCATGTTTTAAAATGTCCCTGGCTATTCCTAGCTCCCTACCTATTCCCTAATAACACTCCAATCCTTCCAGTGAATAAGCCTCAAAGGATTTTACCCCTTGCTGGGTGGTAACTAATGGCATGTATCCCTAAGAGAAGCCCCAATACATGTCTTGTTGGGGGACAGGTCTTCTCTAGACCCCTTAGCTCCACACTTCACAGATGCACAAGGATTTTCCTAAGGAATGAAGCTGGATTTTTCTGCATGATTTTTCTGTCATGGGCAGACATTTGGAGCTTTGAATTTAGGTGATGAAAAAGGCAGGTCTTTCTCTAATTAACTGAGTGTAAAATTCCATCTTCTGTCCTAATCTGCACTTGGTTTAACTTTGTCAATCTGCTTGTGCCTAGGAACTCATAATTCAGATTTGGGGATTGCCTGTTGCAAATTGGCTAACAGTAAAAGTTAGCCTAAAAATAAATCTTTAATTGCCAATACTATCTTTCAATTGAATGTGATGTATAAAGAAATCTCATAAAATTAGTTCAATTGCTGGAAGAACAGAAAAACTTAGCAACATTAATATTGCTAATAAAATAGTTTTAATTGTTTAGTTAATGAATCGAAGTGCCCAATTATTTTTAGTGGAAATTTAATATATCCTGTAACTAATAGTTATGATCATAATAAAGATGCCTTTTTAAATATATTTTTTTAATTTTTAAAGGTACTTAAATTACATAAAAGTTACTTAAAAATATATATGCATTCCCATATGCCCCACTCCCAACTTGTCCTACATTTTACCACATTAACAACATCTTTCATTAGTGTGAAACATTTGTTACAATTAATGAGAACATTTTGGAACATTACCACTAAGTATGGCTTATAGATTAAATTGCAGTTAACACTCTCTCCCACACAATTTTGTAAGTTATGACAAAGTATATAATGGCTGGTGTTTTGGTCAGCCACAGGCGTGCCTTTTGAAATATACCAAAGATTGGTCGGTCTTTATAAAGGGTATTTATTTGGGGTAGAAGCTTACAGTTACCAGTCCACAAAGCATAAATTTCTTCCCATACCAAAGTCCATGTCCTGGAGGAAGATGGCTGCCGACGTCTCCAGGGTTCAGGCTTCCGGGTTCCTTTGTTCC
>PVKH010000838.1:0-33984 GCA_004027955.1 Chaetophractus vellerosus | reverse complement strand
CCAGCAAGGCACCGTGAACTTCTATGGTTTTTAAAGTTGTGTTTTCTTTCCCAGTTACTGAAACCCTTTAACTCTTTCCTGGAGTTTTGAGGAAGATGGCTCTGCCAATTTTTGCTAGTTGTTCAAAGATTCTGTGGGGGATCAGGACCCTGGAGCATCTTAAGCTGTCATCTTGGTTAACTACTATTATTTAACTTTTAATATTAGGACATATGGATCTATCTAATTTATTTTAACACATGGATAGTGTTCCTTTGGTTCTCTGCTACAGATTAGCATTGATGGATATTTTAGTTGGCATTGTATTTTTTTTATCATATACCATTTTTATTGACTATATGTATACATTACTATCAAGGCCAGTTTGTTTCTGGGTTTCAGCATAGATTAGGCTGATTTTAATGAGAGTATTGGGTAAGGACATGGGCAATAGAGTTGCCCTTTGGGCAGGAGGGGTTAACTCCCTGTCTCAGTGATCACTTTCACAAAATAAGTATATTTATAAAACAGAAACACGAGCCCTTGTCTTACAGGTGCTTAGGAAAATTCAGTGATGCAATGTGTGTTGAAGTATTTTGGAAAAAAAAATCTTTTAAAATAAAATGTAAGTTAATACCCATTCTGTTGGTAAATTATTAGTTCACTCATAGGAAAAGAATTCAAGATAATTTTATTAGATTAGATTAGACTTGATCTGAAATTTAACAGAAGGTGGAGATCCCACTGAGCAACAGACAAGACAGAGTAAATGAATTTGCCTCTTCTTGCTCCATTATTTTTATTACCTATGGTCCATGTGGGTTCCACCAAAGCAATCCTACTGTCTGGATGCCTTGGGAAGTTTTTGGTTATCTTTGTGTATTGCAAATACAGAGAAATAAGGTAAAGATACATGTAATCTCATTCTTTTGACTTGGGGAATTTTGGGGAAGATAAGTACAAGGACTTTGAAAGAGCTAAACAGAATAAAGTACATTCCTGACAGGCTCATAGACACTAAAATGGTAATTCCCTAAAGCAATATAGATAAGCAAATTAATTGGAAGGTAGTGAAGACAAAGGGTGATAAAATATAGTAAAATTAAAATAAATCAACAAGTTACTTTGATTTACATCAAAACTATAGAAAAGAATTGGTTATAAGAAAAACTGTGTGTGTGTGTTTCTTGGTAAACTGATAAAATAAAATGGTAGTTTTGAGCAATGCATATTTTCAAAAAGTTCAGTTTCTCAATAACCACTCCTATTTCATGGACATTTGTATTTCATGAACTTTAGGCTCCTGGGAGTAAATTGTAACTGTATGTGCTTTATTTATTCACCCCATGCCTCAGGCTGCCCTTGGGAGAACAAGAAAGGGAGCAGGTATAGCTAGGCAACTTTTACTATGTTTTCAAAGCTTGCCTAGTCCCTTTTCTTTGCATTGCCCCTTTCCACCCATGAATTAAAATCGGTTTGGGCATTTTTCAGCTCCGGCGTTATATCTTGTTGCTGTACTTTGTGTCCTTGGATGACTAGTCACAACTAATTAGGTTTCCTTAACCAAAAAACCATTTGGAATAATTCTGCAGCTACCGGAAAAAAAAGCCTGAGTAAGCTTTTCTTACACTGATCTAAAAGAGTTAAGAAAGAGTTCCCCAATATATTGTTAAGGTAAAAAAAAAAAAACAAACAAAGCAATGAACCAGATAGTGAATAAAGTATGCTATCTTTTATGTTAAGAGGAAAAAAATAAGAAATATATGTAACATATAAGTGTTATGTCTATATAAATTTTTTCCTTGAATTTGCATAGAGAACACTGAAAGGATACATAAAAAATATAAAGAGAAGTTATTTATAAGATTAGGGGAGATAGGGGTAGATGGGGTTGGAGTATAACTTTTTAATATACCTTCATTATTATTGTTTTAACTTTTGAATTCTTTGAATGAATTAACTACTGAAAAGATAACATTAAAATTTTTTTTAAAATCCATAGTGCAAGCAGCAAAATGTATTGGAAACAATGTAAACTGAGAAGCAGAGTTCTTCAGAGCACATTTGACAAGACTTGGAGCAAGTCACTGAGCTTGTCAGCCTCCCTGGCTTCATGTCCTCACATGCTTCAAATAAGGAAGTCGTAGTAGATCATCTCAGGTCTTAGATATCATTTTGAGCTCTGTTTAAGTGGTCTAAGATAGTGTATAATCCAAAGCGACTAGATTAGGGCTGTAGGCCACTGAAAGCATGGAAACATATGTTCTAATATATTTTTCTATCCTGAAAGTTGTCTTATTATTTCTTTGAAGGGATCCAATTCATAGTGATAATCTAGCTATATATATTTTTTAATGGGAACATCACATGAAGTCATCTCTTTTTAAAATGTTTGGCTATATAGCAGGTTTCCTTGGAGGAATTTAACTTTTCAACAAAATTTTGGCCTAGAAATATGCACTGATTAGAGTAATAGCATTTCTGGAGAACTAACGGTGTGCTAGGTAAGTTATTAGGAGCTTTATACGTCAGTAATTTTCATACCAATTCTACAATAAATTTGCCTTTATCTCCATTTTCACTTGAGGAAATAAGACTTAGAGACATTAGGATCATGGAATAGGTATTCTGAGTATGAACCTTGGGTGTCAACAAAATATCATAGGAAAGGTAAGGAAAATGAATATTAAAATATTTCTATGGAATATGTTAGGTGGAGCCTGGTCTGGAAGCAAATAGAAGACACAAGCAGAAAAGTAGATACACTGTGACACTCCCCTAGTGATACCCACACCAATAGGGAGGAAAAAAAGACATACCCCGAGACATTGAAAAAAAGAAAGATATACAGAGACATAAAGAAATAGAAACACACACCATCAGAAACACAAACCCAGAGACACCCACTGTAGACTGTTTGAGTGAGATGATCAGAGAGACACACAGAGAGAAATACATGGTAATACAGATGCAATGGTAGGCAGGATGTTAAAGATATTAAGAAGCAGAGAGGGAGAAACCCATAAATGGAGAGACAGTAAAGTGTATACAACAGATTGGAAAAAGAGGCATGGACCTAGTCAGGGAGATATGCAAGGAAAAGAGGCACACAAATAAGCAGACATGTAACTGGGCAGAAAGTCTCACACAAAGACATTTACACATAAAACCAAGTGAGTGACATGTACCTCCACAAAGAAGAAATGAAACATACATTTAACTAGACAGAAAAATTCACACACTTTCACACAAAAAGCAATGCACACGCAGAGACAGATGTGATGTCCACACATACAACTATAGACACACTATTACACATGGAGAGAGGCATGGATATCAACAGCCTGAAGATAATAAGACTTCCCCTTTGTTCTTACTACTGGTAATAGTTTGAAAGCTTCCCTGCTCCCTGCCTTCTAAACTAGACTGGAGGCCAAGAATTCCCTGTTTCCCAAGCCACAGGTGGTGCCACCAGCCTTGAATCATCGTGTGACGTTCTTGTTATAGTTCCCTTCTAGTTCATTACCTTTTGGGTGGTGAATTTCTCTCACTCTTTGGCATTTATTCCCCTTAGATATTCTTCATAGTTTTCACATTTTCCTTACATTGTATTACTCAATTTCCCTAAAAGTTCATTCTGAGCACTGTAATTCAGGTTAATTGCTTTGTCTAAAAATGATTTGCCTCCTTCCAGTCTTAGTTTTACTAAAGTCTGGTATGATATGATCCTTGATAATAAAGTAGATTCCAAGAATCTAACATATTGATGTATGAAATAAATGTTAAACCAATGTGGTGTGCACTATTTTGAGATAGACATTCTTTCTTAACTAAATTTCTAAATGAGAAAGCATAGGAATAGAGCTATTTAATATTTTCAATGGCAATGGTATGTATTGTAGAGATATGCATGTAGGTATATGTGTAGGTATGTGTGTATGTATGTATATATTTAAATATTTTCACAAAATAACACTTTGTGAGTGGGCCACACTATTTCTTCTGGACGTTACATTCTCAAAGAGAAGGTACTCTTTGAATGAATCTTGCAGTCACACAAATCTCTCCAGCCATATCTAAACATGTATACTATATGATCAATTTCATACATTTATGTATAGCTTTTCATTTTACTCTCCAGTAAGTTAAAATAAGGAAAGACTCAAGATCCTAAAAATAGAAAAAGGCCCCCAAGTTTTCCTCAAAGTTTAGCCCATAGACCTCATTCATCAGAATCACTTGGAATATTCATTAAATTACTGAATCCTAGACTGAACTGCAACCAATCTCAGCGGTTAAGGGAGGGTAGACATTGTCACTTATAGTAAGCTACCTAGGCATTTCTTATTCACACTCATGTTTGAGAAGCATTTGTCTAGATAACTGAATTTTATTGATTTTTGTACAGGGATTCATTCTGAAAGATATGTTCAATACAGAGGTAGTGGGGGAGATGTGGGGAAAGTATTCCAGCTGTGAAATTGTCCTGGATATCCCAGCCTGCTCAGGGTTTCTTCTTTTAAATTTTTTTAATGTTGACTGATTTTGGTTTTTCTATGTTCCTATTCTCTTGAGTTTTCTCACTGCCCTTCTACTTAACAAAGAATATACAGAATAACTATCTGCAGAAACCAATTTTGAATCCATTTGAATAAAATAATGTTGACAATCCCTAATTCTCAGTGAATAATTATCTGTTGGTGAATCAAAAAAGATATATGAACCCGTGTATTATACGTGTGTAGTGGGTGGGTATAAATGCATACCATCAAGACACACACATACGCATATATGTATTTGAACATAATATTCACATTTATAAATCAACCATTACTGTCATGTGTAAAATTGTATGAACAGATTCTGGCCTAATTATATGCAATTAAACATTAGATACTTCTTAACATGGATCACAAGAGGTGAGATTTAATACTAAATAGATACAGGTGCACCTTTATTCAAAGGAAAAATACACAGGAATGATAACTTATGAAACAGATACTATGGTGCTTATTCCATTATAAAAAGGATTTATTTATCCAAATAATTCACCACAGGTTACTCAACATTGTGTCCTTTCTCAGTATATTTAAAATTTACAAACTTTGATTCATGTGCAAAGAATTGGACACACATTTCTTGCCTAAGGTCAGTTGCATGTTTTAATTACTTTAAATTTTAATGCAGCTGGTTCTAGCTGTCTTTATTAAAATAAAAATTCCCTGGTATTCAGGACAAGAGTATTTATCTAAATGTAAAATATTTAACAAACTCAAATGTGATTGCCACATATTTGAAAAAAATATATATATACATACACTTTGGTTATTAAAATACTGGAGACTAGAAAAACATTTATATTTAAATTGGCAAAATTTTTTTCTTCTAAGGCAATCTTGGCTGCCAGTAGCTAAATATTATCATTAAATATGTTATCTTTGATAATATTATTATTATGGACTATTTTAAAAATAGCTTGATTTGAAGCATTTTTTTAGCTTAAAGAGAAAAGTGAAAATGCAGGAAAGGAGAAATCGATAAAGCATGGGGCCTCTTATCCCATATTGATTCTTGTAATCTAGTAACCATTAAATACTTGAAAGGTAAGCCTCTTTTAAGATGACATGTTTATATTTTGAAGATCAAATACCTTAATTTTGCTCATGGGCTCCCCCTAAACACAATTCATAGACAAGACAGAAAGCCAGGTTCAGTTGTCATGTTTTCTATTTGAGATATTTTTAAGCTGAGCATACTAGAGATGCATTGTGAGTGGACTCATCCTTCAGCAATCACCTCCTGCACTGCTGGTGAACATAAATACCTTTTAAACCTTTTTCCAAATTAAGAAATAGAGCTTGATCATTGGTATCGGTAAGTAATAGAGTTAGCAAAAAATATCTTAATATTCAGATAATTTGAAAGTAAGATTTCACCCAGAATATCATTCTTACCTTCTCACAAAAATGTTTGGGGTTTTATCTGATTAAAGTATTAGAAATGCTAGTTTATCTTAAACCTGTCAAGTCTTTCACTAATGAGTATTATTGTAATGGAAATAAAGAATTTCTGTGACATTTTGTTTTTCAATTTTCTGCATTTTTTCCTTAATGCTACAAGCTCAGACCTGACATTTGCAAATAAATAAATAAATAAAATAAAGTATTTATTATTATCCTCATTTGCTGGTAATCAATTTCAAATCTATAGTGACTAAGTATTACACAGTAAATGGACAAACAAGGGTTTTATTAATATTATCCTCATTTGCTGGTAATCAATTTCAAATCTATATTGACTAAGTATTAAACAGTAAATGGACAAACAAGGGTTTTATTAAATACATTTGTAACCTTCACTTTTTTAAAAAAGATACTGTCAAAAGAACTGTTAATGCAAATCGAAAGAAGAGAGCAATTTTTGAACTGGACAACACCAAGTAAATACAGGTGTTTGCAAGCACTCTGGGGGTATTGGGAATTTATAGTTCAAAAAAAGGGAAATGGTGGTTGTTCTAGTCAGGGTTCTCTCGGGAAACAGAATCAACAGGAGATATCTGTCAATAATATAAGATTTTATAAGGGTCTCTCACGTGACCGTGGGGATGCACAAGTCCAGGTTCCGCAGGCAGGCTGCAAGCCAGGGGCTCCAATGAAAGACCGATGAAGGGCCCTTGATGAGTTTCTGGGAGAAGTTGGCTGTCAAACGATAAGCTGGGATGTTCTCTCTGAATGTTGAAATTACTTCCCCTTTTAAGGCAGTCAACTGATTGGATAAAACCGTCATCCATTCTTGATCCAATTCCCCTGGTTGATGCAGATGTAATCAGCCATCCATGCAGTAAACTCACTGGTGATCGAAGCCCATAAATGCTCTTGCATTACAATTAGCCCAGTGCTTGCTGGACCTAATACCTGGGCACAATTACCTGGCCGAGTTGACACATTAGCCTAACCATTACAGTGGTTGTCAGGTGAGTTTTGTTCTGGCAGCTTATTGGAACATCGAGGCAGAAGGAAACTTGTCTGAGATGGATTGGACGGAATTTAGGCCTCTGTCTCTTGTCTTTTCCCTGTAAATCTCATTCTCAAGCTATGAATTCCTGAGGTCTAATTGCATCAGCATACCATATTTACCTTTTGTTCCTCTTTTGCTGGGAACCATTTTGTAACCCAGGCCTGCAGGTCAATTTAGAGCTCCTCTAACAATATCATATTTTTTTCTCACGTAATTGTTCTAATGTCAATCTAGTTTATTTCTGGTTTCATTTTCTATTTAATGTGTAGTAGTAATAATTTTTCATATTTATTGTGTGATTCATATATGCCAGGCATGTTCCCAAAGTACACATATATTACCACCCTTAATGTCATAAACAGTCCTGTGAGCTTGTTTTTTTAATCACTCTTCCTGATTTATAGATGGATAAAGGACCAGAGTTGTTGAAAAACTTGCCAAGTCTTTCAGCTGGTAGAGCATGGAACCAGGATACAACATCAGGAAACCTGATTCCAGATCTGTGTTCTTAATAGGAATGGAAGGATGCAAGAGGCTTTAATTTAAAAACAATTGAAAATTTAAAAAATATATGGATGTACATTTTTCCTTTCAGATAATGCAAACATTTTTCTTTTGAGTGTGTGATGGAGCCAGTTCATTGTGTCATAGCTGTGACCTTTGTAATCAGAAGTTCCCGTTATTTTCAGCTCACTTAATGCCAATAATAGAAAACTTCCATATTACATTTGAAAAGCCTTTTCCAGTGCTTTCTCAAACACCATATTATTCAATCTTACAATAATCTCATGATGTGGATATATGACAGTGCCTGTTCCTTTAGACACATGAAAAAATAAAGCTCAACCATGTGAAGTGACTTGAACAAAGTCATACAAATTATCCCTTAGTTATGTAGCAGAGACCAAAGTAGAGCCCAGACCTTCTGCTACTTATCTGGGGTCCTTTCTCTGCAGAATGTGGCAGCCAAATTTTTGAGAAGAGCCACTCATGGAGAGGATATCTCTGGGTACTTGTAGGAGAAACTGATTCACAGTTTCATGTCTTGGGCTCTGGTGTGGTTATAACAGCCTCAGGTTCAAATTTACTGTTCTTCATATTTTCTACCTTCATCCAATGTGCCTACCTCCATGAGAAGCTAATCCTGTTCTGCTTATTCCGCATCTCTGTTAGGGACAGAGAATCTATGAGGTTCATCCATTTGGCAAAGCACAATACCCACACATGTCTTTTCACTGTGTGCTTCTTTCCTCGTATCATAGAGTATAACCTAGCACATTTTGACCTTGTTTCATTTACTGTTTCTTCTTCTTTTCAATGCCATGTAATGAAATCGTAGTAGAGTTGATTCTGAGTGGTTAGGGATTTCCAAATATATGCATAGTCATGTATAGTCCAAGGAGGCATACTTTCTCACGCTCTTCCTAAAGACATTTTTGACAATTTTGTGATATCCTGTGGTAGCACCAAGTAGTCCCAATGGTGTAAATTCCAGAATAATACAGAACCAAGCCCACATCCTGGTGGCCCCACCCCCAGACACAAACGCGTTAAATAGAAGACCTTGGACAATTTAATCTTCCTAAACCCCAGATCCCCTCCCATCACCCATGAAAAAAGAAAATAATAAGTCCTGTGATTTGAAATAGTTGTGAGGAGTCAGTGAGATACTCTGTGTGAGGTAGTGTTTTAGTTTGCTAAAGCTGCCAAAGGCAATATTCCAGAAATGGGTTTGCTTTTACAGTGAGAATGTATTACCTTACTGCTTATAGTTCTGAGGCCATGAAAGTGTCCAAACCAAGGCATCATCAGGCGATGCCTTCTACCCAAAGACCGGTTGCCGGCGATCCTAGAATCCTCTGTCATGTGGCAAGGCACATGACAGCATCTGCTGGTCTGTCCCTTCTCTTCTGGGTTTCCCTGCTTTTAGCTTCTGGCTTCTCTGGCTTTCTCTCTCTCTCCCTCTGAATTTCGTTCTTTTCTAAAGGACTCCTGTAAGAGGATTAAGACCCCGGCCCCCCAGGCCATGCCTTCCTGGAGTAACCTAAGCAAAAAGCCCTAAGTACAATAAGTTTACACCCACAGGAATGGATTAGCTTTAAGAACAAGACTTTCTGGGGTACATATAGCTTCAAACCATCACAAGTATTTAGCATAACATTAGTTTTCTTGAACAAGTTCACTAACCTCTATTTCCTCAGCTGGAGGAATGGAGATAATGCCACCTACCTCATAACATTTGCATAAACAATAATGGTACAGTTTCTTTAGTTCCTTAATCATGGTGCAATAAGGGCATCCAGGGGCAGAGGACAGAGCCAAAGAATCTTGGGTATTATAGTAGAAGGACTCTGGATTTTCTGGGCATTAGTTATTTATTAACCTCTATGGAAGCATTTCACATTTCATTGGCCTAAATGGCCATCCATTAATCTTACTTATTCTTGTCCTTCTCTTAACTCAGTTTTATTATTAAAATTTTCCACACTTAAATTATTCCGCACACCACTCAGTTTAATAACATACCCTATTGGGAGA
Source organism: Chaetophractus vellerosus (assembly GCA_004027955.1). Taxonomy (NCBI): domain Eukaryota; kingdom Metazoa; phylum Chordata; class Mammalia; order Cingulata; family Chlamyphoridae; genus Chaetophractus; species Chaetophractus vellerosus. The sequence goes on along the minus strand of PVKH010000838.1, from coordinate 24,450 downwards.
GTATTCCTTTTAATTGATATTACTTATTTGGTTTAAGCTCTAGAATCTTTTGTCCTTCCAAATTGGCTTCTTTCCTAAAGTTTTTCTGTATTTTCCTTTGAACGGTACTTCTATAAGTATTTCTTTTATTTAGATTTTAACCTATATTGACATCTAAATGAAACAAATTCATTAGGGGAGTACCAAAGTTTATATAGTTGTAATATAATATGGCACATTTACTTCTTTGTGGTTTACTTAAAACAGATCCACACTACAGGAAATACTCTTATACTCAATTTTTTCCTTGCCTTTGCTTGTCTTTTACTGCTCTGTCATTTACTGTAAGGGAGCTAACTAGATTGGATGACAGGAAACTTGAGACCCAGACCTAGCTTTGCTCTAAACTAGCTTTGGGACCTGGGCAAAATCAATTCAACACTGTACTTTTTTTTCCTCATCTGTGTAATGAGGAGGCTCTGGTGTCCTATGAACCTTGGCACACAATTACCGGCTCCATAAGTGTTTCTATAGGATCTAATATATGCTTAACATTTATAATATCGGGTGAGAGAGAAAACACAGAATTGTGTTCCCCACAGACTCCAGTCTGCGTGGTAAAAGGGGAACAAATTTATAAAATTTCAGATGTGCTGGAGCCTTGGATTTTATTTTTGGTTGATATTCTTTTCATTTGTAAATAGAAAACAGAATAAGGTAGTAAAGGTTTCTTCTCCATGATCTAATTCCATTTTAATAAAGCTATTCTTTTCTGATGAGAACATAAAGCAGGCCTCTGTATAAAATATTCTCTGCCATTTCCTTAAAAGGACTTTGCCTCTTTCTCATTTTCTAAGATTCCAATAGGGCAGATTTTATCAGTGAGTCCTTAAACTCTTTAAATGTCTTGCCATTGCTTGAGGATTAAGACAAAATCCCCAGGCTAGAGGCGCTGCATGGTCTGGTTGATAGCTCTCCAGCTCTCCATCCTTTCTGTATGCCAGCTATTCTGATCGTCACGTTCCCTTACTTTTCACGGCCTTTCTTTATGCTACATCTTCTGGGCGGAATCTTCTCCCCACTCTGCCTTCCCATCCCCAGCCTCTTTGCCTGCCTAGTGCCCACTCATCCTACAGACTTCAGACCATATTCTACCTAATCAATGCAGCCATCCCCAGGCTCGACCAGGTCCCCTCTTATAATCTGTCATACCAACACTTTTCTTTCTTCACACAACAAAATTAGTAAGTATATGTGTATCAGTGTGATTATGTGTTCAATGTCTCTTCCTCCTCCAAGATTAACTTTCCATGAGGGCAGGAGCCTTGCTTGTTTTAAACAAGCTCACGGTATATCCTAATCACCTACCATAATACCTCTTTGTTGAATGGCTGATAACTGAATAGTGCAGCTCTGTCGGGGAGGTTGGGCTATGGATGCCATCCCAATCAACAACCCTCAATGAGTCAGCTCCAGACATCTGGTATCACTTATGTCTACTCTAGGTGAATCTGGATAATCTATGTGGAAAGCAAGGCAGTGCAGAGGATGTCTTCACAAAGCACTAAAAGGTTTATACAGCAGCTTTCCACCAGATGAGAAGGGAACATTAATGTGAAATACTTCTTGTGTAGAAACACTGCATCCATCTATCTATCTATCTATCTATCTATCTATCTATCTATCTATCTATCTATCTATCCATCCATCCATCCATCCATCCATCCATCCATCCATCCATCTACCTCTCTAAATCAAGCACATATAGAGTTACAAAAAAATAAGCATGTGCAGATGTGGTGATGTTCAAAGTAGGGGTTAGCCTATTTTATTTACTTTTTGTCAACTTAAAAAATTTTCCTAGTTCCTATCTCTTTTATTCAAGACAGAATTGCTTATGACATCTAAGTGTAATCAAGGTAATTTTTATGAAGGAAAAACTTGTTTTTCTTATAAATGTAAATGAGCACTTCTCAATGAACTGGATCAGAGAAGCTTTCCTTTTCCCCTTTTCTCAATTTTGACATCAGATTCTCTTTTTCCCAAAACTCATATTTTAAGCTGTTCTCTTCATCTGAAGAACTATCTGAGAGAATATAGTTTGTGGGTGTTTCTTCCAACACAAAGATAAACATAGAGCATGCATTCTGCTTTCATACCCTGGAATCTAGCTTCTTCCTACCATGTGTACAAATGAGCCATGAGTCTAAACTGTTGGCTCACTCTACAAGACGCCCAGACATCACGAATGGCAGAGAATCCCCACTAAGACTTACATAGATACGGTTTCTTTTGAAAATGATCAATTCCAAAGTTTACTTCCTGTATCTTATGATGGTGGTTGGCATTATATTTTTATTTTAGCATAATGCAGATTTATTACATTGCTTGAAAATTTTCTGCTCTTTTATTGAAAAACTTCCAGATATTTAAGAATAAATTATTTGAAGCTATGCTTTATTTGTTTGTGGTTATATAATTGCTGGTTTTTAAGAAGTGTGATAACTTTTAGTTAATTAAATATCAAATTTAGTATTAGCCCAAACCATCACTTTCATTCATTTCTGTATTCTCAAGAGATGTGTATTTCAGTTATATAAAACATATTATCAACAAAATTTTGGTGGATAAAATCAAAAGCTTTGCAATGATACCAAATGTCGTGATATCTAGTTTCTCAAAAATGGTGAATTTTAATATTTGTCAAACATTGGAAAAATCAAATACAATAATATACTGCTGTTGTTACTTAAAATGCATTGAATTCTGGCATTGCATGCCTTATGGAACAGATGCCGTTAGACTTTTCACATCTTGATCTAAGTTTTCTAAATTACATTTTGTTAAAAAGAATGCATCCCTGAAAATATTTAGCCTGCTTCCAATTGCTCCAGAAGAACAATTGCAGTATTCTTTGAATTCTTCCATTCTGTGGAAGTGGCATTAGGAATTCTTTAGCTTTAGTTTACCTCAAAGGCTGCTGGGTAAAGAGGGTGTGCAAAGAGGAAATTCAGGTCATTAGCAAGGGTTTTCCATCTATTATCCTGGGAATCTCTGGAGCCCGGAACTCTAAATTATCTTGAAACTTTCAAAGACTTGTTCCGGTGAGAAGGACACATTTCTCATGGCCAGCTTTCTAAGTCAGGAGCTAATAATAACCTCAACCCTCTTGCCTTTTACAGATATGTGTGACACAAAGTACAGATAATTTCTGCTGAATTGAACCTGTAATGAAGGAATTTATAATCGGTTCTAATGTACTTGAGACCTAAGGTATATTAGCCCTTCATCAAAGAGAATGATAAAAAGCAGCATTAATATGGGTAGATAGTAATTATTTCAGAGCTCATAATTATTCATCCGTTAGAGAAATCCTGGTATTTTTATTCCTTTTTTTTTTTTTTAATAAAAAGCACTGTGGTCCGATTCTGAAATGAAAGAATGCATCACATATCCTTTGTAAAGGCCGACACTTTGAATTATGTTTATGTTAATGGCAAAGGAATTATTTTGGAATTAAATGGGCTCAAAGTTCGTGATTAGGAGTTCCCCTTACCTTTGTTGTTTCAGAATGGAATCTATTTATTACCTATAGGAGCTATAAAATACTGTAATTACTTCCACTCCCTTTCAACATGACAGGAGGTCTACTTTCCTATTAACTCTAATGAGAGTTATGTGTGTGTTCCTCAGGGAGGAGAGATTCTATAGAGGTTCTAGGTGGAGTAAATCACTTCTGCACTCAGGTTCTAAGGGTCTCATTTGCTTTATACTTTGGTGCTTTAAGATACCGGTTTAAACTGCTGGTATTGAAAATGCAGTATTTGTAGTTTAAAAGAAGCATCAGCTGTAGTTGGAATGTTGTTAACTATTATTTCTGTGTGAAGGATAAATGTTCTGCCTGTTAGGAAATCATGTTGCTCAGCTTACAAAAATATGTGGTCTCTAAAATGTGGTTGTTTAATTTTCATAAGAATATTGACAGTTATTACTTCTTACAATATTTTCTTTTTATTTTAAATGATTTAACTTCAGCAATTGTATCAATTGTAACCTTTTAAAAATAAAGGAAAAATGAGCCAGAGTTGATGTCCTAGGAATGAAGGGTGCTCAGGCAGTGGGCGGTTTTGATTTCAGTATGAGAATAAGGAATTTTGAGCTCCTGTCAGGGTCTGTTTCTATGATCTGTTGAGACGTCCTCAGAGAAACCAACATTGAGTCTCTTATTATCAACCCTGGACCCTTTCAGATATTCATTCTGTGTCTTTAGGCATAAAGGATAAAGGAAATTTGTTTTCCTTCTTGTAATCAATTTTCCAGAAACTATCAGCCCTCCTCTTCCCAGAAAACCTTCAGAAATCAGATGCATAGAAAATTCTTGATGTTAAAAAAAAAAATTGTTAGGATGGAATCACTAAAATATTACGGGAACTCACACAGTGGAAACAGCATACTATCATCTAATAATGAGGTGTTATTATTGCATATTGAGTAAGTGAAATTCTCTAGCTGGGAGAACTCTGTGAACCCTCCTTTAGGATTATGATGGTATTTGTATTTGTGGTGCTCAGGTTACAGCTACATGTGTTTCTAACTGTTCAGGTGTGCTAGGGTAAGCGGCATCCTATGCACTGTACGCATGTAATCGTTATCCCACATCATTTTGGAGGCATGCAACTCCCTGTGATAGGAAGGCCATAATAGTTAATGTCACAAAAGATGGTTCAACCATCCCATCACTGAAAACAACTCTCTCCTTACATTCAGTATCATTTCCTCGGCTTTCCTACAATGCCGATCTGGAATCAAATAGCAAACTCAGAACCATGTCCCACATGCAGAGAAGGGGATAATGTTTGAATAAACAAAATCTCTTATTTTCACATTTAATGTAGACCCAAGAGCTAGAAATTCTGTGTGCATGTAAAATATATAAAATTACTGGCCAGGAAGCTGAAGAAATGAAAGATTTCCCAAAGAAGCCAGGTAAATAGCCTTGAGCACCCTAGAGGGGAAAGGAAGACACTTCCACCTAAATTGTCCAAGAGAGTTACCTTATAGAGGCTGCACAAACTGAAGCGAGTGATTTAATTCAATTGTGATAGGTTTTACATGTGCAAATATTAGTAAACTGATGATTCAGCAAAAAATATTTTGAGCTCACCTTAGTGGCTTTGTGACATAGCCAAGAATTAAGCAAATTCAGTAATTTAACTAAAATTGGAAAATAGATAGTGGTTTTGGCAGCAATAAATAACAATTACCACTGCAATTATTCTGTCTTGCTAAACAGTAAATAAATCCTTAACTTCTATGTAGCATCCTTGAAAATAGGAATGCAAGAATATATATTTGTTGAAGCATGTTCAATTATTGCTTTAGGTAATTATAGAAAAATAAAAGCTTGATACTATAATTTTCTAAGTCTACTTTTTGGTCACTGCACATGATGTGTTAAAATTGGAAATATTTCAAATAAAGGATTCTGATATACAATTTTAAAATTGAAATAAAAACATATGTATATTTTTCAGAAATGTGGCAACATTGTTGCATGAACATCAAATAATCCTAAGGATTTTTTTTAACATTTAAGCAGTCATATATAAGAAACACAGAATTCTGTGGATATCACGCAACTGAGTGCCGATGAACATAAACTGTTGCTTCTACCTCGGTTTTCTCTTAATGAATGATTGCTTGCTGGTATACCTATAAAATTATGTTAATTTATTGTGTACATTTCCCCTGCCTGTATTTGTAATGACCTTGAAACCATAACCTTTACTATTGAGGTAATCAGCTGGTTCATTCGATTATATTATCAATTTCTGAATTTCCTGTATTTTGATCTTTGCTAGTTAATACTGTTTTTCAAGACTGTCTCTCTGAGTTGATGAAACATAGCTGTATATCTCAGTTTTTTTTGCCTTCTGTTTTCTGGGATGGTGGTTTTCATTCTTTGAGGGTTGTGATTGTAGATTTAATTTTGAATTGCAAACATAGTGTGCAGTAATCACTGAAAAGCATTAGAAATTTTTCTCAGGATGTTTAGCAATACTTCCTTATGAAGTGTGCTTACAGTTAATGCCTGCGTCTTCACTATTTACATTATTGGAATCAACATTGCTTTCAGTCCCTTTTTTCCTCCCTTTTCTATGACTTATTTTGTGCATGACATAATTCTCTTGCTTGCTGCTATGTCATTGGCTGTCTTTTAACTTAACTGGCCTGTATATGTAATGATTGCTTTTTGCATGGTGATTATGAAATGTCATATAAATTAAATGGTTGTGGAAACAAAAGAGAATGTGGGGCTTCACTGCTTTATGTGTGTTGAGTATGTCAATTAAGTGACACTTAAAATTACTTTCATATGGCCTTTGTCCCCTTAGGTGTGCTCCTTTATTCTAGCAAATTAGCATTGTTAAGAATAATAATAAAACACTTATTAAACATTCACAGTGTTTTAATATAATTATTCTCCTAAACCATAATCCTAGTATAAATAACTATACTGGGCATGAAATTACACTAGGGCATAATTCTATTATACTACTAAATTGATTGTGAAATATAAACCCTGACTCTGTAACTACCTTAACAGCTAAACTTTGGCTTCTACCAATGGGGCCTTTGCTCTACCTGTGTGATAAGATGATCTGTTGATACATTTGCCCAGGTTACCAATGTCTTCAATCCTCTGCAAATATTTAAATCAATCCACATGGGGAAATAACTTGTGTAATGACAAGTAATTTTAAAAGTCACAGTTTTGAAAGATTCTTTTGAATTAAAGATGTGTAAAACCCAAGTGTTAATGCTCTAACAAAAATAACGGAAAAAAAAAAAAAGAACACCCTAAAAATGTTCACGTCTTTGTTTCCCAAATGTTATTATATTATCCCAAATTAAAGAATGAGTTTGACTTACTTTCTTTATTGTTGTAACCATTTTAAATTAGAAAAGACACTGAATAAATTAAGTTCCTTCAGCTAATAAAACACTTTATATTTCTATATGCAGTGGGTATTTTTTTTTAAAAAAATTTCCTTTGCTTATAACTTGAATTCCAAACAATAGTGTATTTTTTATGCTCGAAAATTCACAAACCAAATCTATGAGATATTTTGGGGATAGGGGTTTTTTTTCTTAAACAAAACAGATAATCAACTTTGATGTGACCATTCCCTGTTCTTTTTGGAAATATCCTTGAGAATTTTAGTATTTACATTTATTTTTTTCCCCCTCAGTCTTGTTTATTCTTGAATTGTCTTTTTTTTTTTCCCCTCCATTTCTCCGTTCTCAATCCTAGGTCCCCTTACAAAGAAACAGACAGATGATTTAGGTGATAATGACGGTGCTGAAGATGAAGGTATTTTTTTCCACCAAATCTATTTGCATGACAAGGGCCTCAATCACTTTTCCCACCCCTTTCTATTTTTTTACTTCTTGTCTTTTTTTGAAGAGTTGTTTTTAATTCCCGTTTTTAATGTGTTTTGTCTTCTTGCTTGTTACATATAAATATGCATTTTTAATTTTTAAAAGATGAATGTTGTTTTACATTTTGATGCCAATCATTAAAATATTTTAAAAAGAGGGGCATATTTTTGTTTTCTTGAACTGACTCTTGATATGTTTCATCCCACGTTTTGACTGAAATTTGTCCATATTCTTTGAACTAACAATTTCTCCCTTGTAGTCTCTCTGTACCCATTTTGCATGTTTCCTAATCTATGTAAATATTTTACCCAATATCAAAATGTGTTTCTTTTTTGCATTTGATATTTATTTAAAAGGAACCTACACTTTTAAAATGAAGGACCAGCTAAAAGCTGATATAAAGTGTTTCTTGAGCAAACATTGTATAACCACTTAAGTTCTCTGGGCTGGTAACAGTGAGTGCTTTGGTTAGTTTTTAACAAGATTATATAGATGTTCTTTAATTTCAAAGGGGCATAATTTCTAAGACCAGTTAGTGAAAATATTCTAATTTTCAACATTTGCCAACTGTAAGAAATAAAATATTCCCTACTTCACTAATATCAAAATTGTTCTTTCCAATTTTTCTGCAATACAATTCTGATTTACTCTTTGTAATTTTAAATACTCAGTAGATTGATTTGACATTTCTCATGTTGACTGTGTGCCTTTAGCTGGTGGTAAATGAGTCTCTAGCTAGAACTTTTAATCCCTTCAGTTCATCTTGGTTCCATTCAGGACTCTCTGGTTGGTTGTTTTTTTTTAATGTTATCCTAGTTATGATTACTGGCTAAATTAATCCCAGGTTTGAAAGTAACTATCAGAAACCTGAAATTAAATATCATAAAGATACCAGTAATATGGTATGGAAAGTTTTCCAAAACAAAACTAGAATTGCTATTTCCATGAATTACAAGAGAACAATTTATAACTGAATCTTTACTAAACAATTTGCATTGTTTCCATTTACATACATATTTAATAAATCCTTTATAGTAGAAAATTAAATGATAGAGGCAAAGTATTGAAAATTTTAAAAATCATAGTGTGTTAACATTTTTATAATATTTCAGAATTATTTCAAGTAAATGTAATTTATGACATTTAATTAAACATTCATTTTTCATGAATACCAGGAGTGGATTAAAGATTAAACTCAAAGCAGTCATTAATATTTGAAATAAATCATTATAACTGCCCAGGAGTTATCTATCATTTTGAATGCTAAATAGCTAAAAATAAACATAGTGCAAATTGTAATATTTTTAATATTTCTTAAAATCTGAAGTATTCAAACATTCACAACTTTTATTGGCCTTGTAGTACATGGGTTACGCTTCCTAATGCTCTCAGGTGCTTCCATTTGAGGACTTTAGAATTTACTGAGCCCTCTGACAATCCTTAATTCATAAGATATTTATCTAAATAATACCTAAACAAAAAGAACTTAATGTGTACCTCTTTATATTACAGATTTTTCCAATATAGCCACAAGTTTAGCACACATTATTATTTTCTTTTTAAAAAGTTGGCTTGCTGATTCAATATGACTATTTATTTATTTATTTATTTTAAAGAAACTTTAGATTACATAAATGTTACATCAGAAATATGGAGGATTCCCATATGCCCCACTCCCTCAGCCTCCTACACTTTCCCACATTAACAACATCCTTCATTACTGTGGTACATTTGTTACAATTTAGGAACAGATATTGAAGCATTGCCACTAACTGTGGGTTATAGTTTACATTGTAGTTTACATTCTGCCCTGAGCAATTTTGTAAGTTATGACAAGATATAGAATGGCATGTATACATCATTGCAAGGTCAATATGATTCTTTTTTCCCTTTGGTAAAACAGCTCTGAGTAAAGACATTTACATGTTAACAATAAATACTTCTAAGCTAACCTAGTGAGCAAAGTCTATTTTATCTATTTTATAGACCTCATTTGAAGCACATTTAACATTTTAAAATAGCCATTAAAAATATCTTACACCCTTATTTAAATTGGAATGTAGTATTCAGGTTAAGTACTAAGCCAGTGAGTCACAAGAGTTATCAAATCAATAAACGCTTTCAAATGCTGAAAAGTATAGGATGTTAACACAATCAATTCAAATTCAGTCTATTCCTCTGTGTTTTGGTTTTGGATAATTGTTTATAAGGCAAGAAAGATAAATTCAAATATTCTCCAGTTTAAAAAAAGTTTTTGTGGAAAAGTCCACACATCTTTTATAAAATTCCTTTAAAAATTATGTTATAGATGGGGGTGAGGAATACTGAGGCCAATTTTTGCATTTGGTTTATTATAAATCTTGATTTGACATAAAGCAGCAAATGTAAACTACTTGAAAGCTACTCCTACTTCGGTCAGAAGTCTAGCTACCTGGCCAGTTAAAGGAATTCTCTACTATATCCGGTTGCCCAACTCCTCTGCTCTAGTTCCAGGTCCTTTTCTCGGTCACTGCTTTCAGATGCTACATTGCCTGGGACCTATCACTCAATCCTTGTATCTAGTGGAGCAGTAACTTTCTCTGATTGTTTCTCTACCATCACTCTTTTACCATCTTTAGTCCAAACATAATTGAATCCTTTCTCATTTTAGAATAACCGAAAGAACCATGCATTTTACAGACTATTTCTATAATTTTAAAAAGCCTGATCTGAAGTGATAAAAATGATTCAAAGCAATGTCTCAGACTTCCACCAATTAATTTTGACAATTTAAGAAATATTTTTTAAAATTTCAAATTGTCTGTAATAAGGATTTCTGAATATGAATATTGACAATATACAGATGTTATTTTATAGCTACAAAGACCTTTTTAAAAATTGTTCTATATTTTTGTATATTTTTAAACTAAAAATATATTTTTGGTTGCATCAATTCCAGTTTAATAAAGCAAAAATTTGGCCAACACCTCTATAATGTTTTTAATAATTCTGAATGATGACTGAGGCATAAAAATATCTTGAAATGTCTTTCAACATATCAGAGAAAGATTTGAGGCCATGCTCCACAATTCTAAAGCTGTTAACTGCCAAGACCTCTAAAATATAGGCAATTAAAAATTTGATGGGTCCTTTAAGAAAGGAGCCAGTAAACATATTTAAGGAGTTATGTGGCCAATAATTACTCACTAGGAGCATTAAAGGGAATTGTGATTCAAACCTGCGTTGTCAGCACAAATAAATCCTATTAACTGTTCTAGATCTACTGAACTTGCTATATCTGCTTAAAATTTTGATTTATCAGAAAAACAAAATAGTTACAAAAATCAATAGTCAAGGTGTTTACTAAGATTCTTATTTTATTTTTCTAACTTGAGAAATTTCATTAAAATGATTTCTTAATGTAAAAATTTGGGAAGAAAACTAATCATCAGTGCAAAATTTTCCCCCGTAACATCTCACTCTTTTAAAAGTCTAAAGTGCTTAGTAAGGCTTTAAAAATCACAAATAACAGGAAATATTAACACACTGAATGAACATTTTAGTTTTACTGGAAATTAAACAAAGTGTTAAGATTTCTGAGAGTGTTCTTATGATTTTAATCAAGTCAGCAGAAGCTGTTTCCTCAAATTAGAAATTTTAAGTGAAATCTGTAGTGGACACATTCTCACCTTCTTTAAGGAAAAATATCAGACAAGGTTTAGAGTGGTAACTTGGCTTTAATAAATTCATTATAATTGACTAAATTACATTTAATATAGTTTCATTGAAGATAAAACACTCCAAAAAACTTTATAGTTAAAATAATGGCAATAGTTGATACTAATCAATAATAGGCTATCTGATCTGTAGATCTCTTTAAAAAGATTCTGGGTCTTTTAAAAAATAAAGTATATAGAGATATGATTGTAACTGCTTATATTTACATTAACATCAAAAAAGACCTGTAGACAACGCAGAAAAGTTAAGTCTAAGATGGAATTCTGTGATAAAACACTATAAAAAATAAAGTCTATGATGGGCCACTCTATGAAACACTAAAAATTTCCAGTTGTTCTGAAATGGAAATATTACATATTCTCAAACTTTATTAGCAGAAGAATTTTATCTATTTTAATACCTAATGTTCTTTATTGCACTAATATCAGCCTACTTCAAGGAAAAAAAGAAATGTTCACAACACAGTATTGGAATTTTATAGAACTTTCTGGAAAATAATTGCTTGGTATATTAGGTTCTTAAGCAAGGCTGAAATCTTTGAAAAGTTTGAAAAGAGAAATTGGAAATTAGAATCCAACCTGCACTATCAATAATTCTTTCAAGTCTAATTTTCAAAGTAAGATAAAGAGATACTCCTCAAATTAGCTCCTAGAATCTATTGTCATGTGTTTTAGTCTTTCTGACAATGCCCACATCGTTTAGTTATATGTATAAAATGTGGCAGGTCTTCTCAATGTGTGCCTGTATTATTTTCCAGGTGAACAGAATGGTTCTACCAAGATTTCATTACTGTTCACAGTTGGTGCTTTGTAATTCTATGTAATTTTAATTAAAGAAGAATTCTGAAACAGCCTCCCTCTGTGCTACCTCCAAGCATACAATTAGCAGAGTACAGTGTCTGCTGTGAACAGTCAGTTAATGATTTCAGTTTAATAATTTATTATTGCTTCTTCAGTGCCAGCCATACTAGAAACATAAGAAGCTGAAACTCGAACAGCAAACAGGCATTTAAGGTAGATGCTTTAGCGGTTTCAAAAGGATTGTTTTCTCTGTGTAAGTCTAACATCTCCCCAAGCTCCCAAAGCTTTACAAATGAGTGAATATCATTTTCCCTTCCAAGGATTCAAGGAGAAAATAAGTTTAGGCTTCCCTCCTAAATGTGGCTGTGTCAAGTTGATGGTTTCTATGACAAAGAATCCTCCTCTCACCACTCTTTTAAAAATATGACACTCTTCTCACGTATACTCTTTTTTTTTTTTTTCTGGAGGGGAGTAGGGAAGAGGATACATTTAAACAATGATATTAAGTCAAGCTTAAATAATCTTATAAAAAAGAGTCTATGTTCAGCTATGAGCCATTTCCCCAACTTGAAAATCTGGGCCAGGAAGTTGAGCTGCCATTCTTGATCCTAAAATAATTTGTAAGTTAAAGAAATCATGTTTATTATTATAGTAGAAAAATCAAGGCATTTCTATTGGTCATCCTTTTCACAGAAAATGTTTGCAGCCTCCAAATAATAAATAAAAAAACTAATAAACTCAGTTTCTTCAATGAGTTTATTTGTCCATCCTGAAAGCTGGTGTCTCAATTGCAAAGATGTAGGGAAGTTAAGTTTGACAAAATAATAATAATAATAATAATAATAATAATAAAAAAATTAAAAAGTCAAAAGTGAGAGAACAAAACCATTCTTTTCAATGACACTTTTCAATATTCGCACTAAAAATTATAATGCACTTGATGTAAGTTTGTTTCAATTGTGGATATAAGGAGATCATGTGCTACTATATAATAGTAATGTTTCATTTATGTATATTTTATAGTCATAAACATATATAATACTTCAATCTATATATTAGCTAAACCATATTTGCCAATATGCAGTTTAGCATTTTTATAGAAATTAGTGCCTCTTCAATATTGATTAAATTTACCTTGTTTTCCTTATGCAATTTTCCTAGAATCTGTTGGAAACTACATAATTGTGGGGAAAGTATCTTAGAAAGGCAAAAACATTTGATTAAAATTTAGGCTATAGAAATCCCTTTAACATTACCCTAAATTTAGCATTTCATACTTGGAGTTAGCTGTATTCTGCCCATAGTGGAGCTATAAATAGTAAAATAGTTAAAGATGTGAAAAAAATTTAATTTAGTCTGTACTCCTCTCCCAAAGAGAAAGGATAGGTGGAAAGAGCAAATGACCTGTACTTCCTAGTAAATACCATTTAAATGATAGTGCATTAAATACAACAGGAGCACAGATTCATATGACTTTACTGAAATTAGTACTTAAGTAGTGACATGAAACTTTTTATAAATATAGGACATAATAGTGTTATTATGTTCACAAATTGGAGAATAAATGAGCTAGCATAATCATGTTGTATTTTTTATTTAAAAATTTCCAAAATTTGCAAATACTCTATGTCCACCAAACAAATAAAAATTTAGATTGAAAACAATGGATGCCTAATGCTCTTTTCCAAAAGAGCACTTCATATGAGTTGCTTAAGAAACACTTTAACAAAAGTAGCAATTTAAAGATCTCTATTAAAATTATGCCCTCTTAGTCTCTACAAAGGAAAATGTATTCTATGCTTTTGTAGTATACTTTTTGAGGATAAGAACAATTGCCAATCATTTATTTTTCAGATATTCGGGACAGTGGGGGTCCCAAACCAGTGATGGTGTATATCCACGGTGGCTCATATATGGAAGGTACTGGAAATTTATATGATGGGAGTGTCTTGGCAAGTTATGGCAATGTAATCGTCATCACAGTCAACTATCGACTTGGTGTACTTGGTAAGAAGTCTCTCTTTTTTCCACCATTAATCCATGAAGTATGTGATAGTTTGACTTATTTTGTTTTGCTTTGCCTTGTTTCCACCATTGTTCTATGCTTGTTGATTTTGTTGACAACTGTTGAAGCAAAACTTTGTGATATTTTCAGTGAATTCTATGACTGTTCACAAATTACTTGACACAGGATAGCTAGAGTTGGTTTTATCATTTGTAACTAAAATGAAATGAAATTATTCAAATTGTTGAGGAATGTCGTTAATGTGTTGGCTTTATAGAACTGTGGAAGGCAATAATGGTAGGGCCTTAATAAAGAAGAGTTAGTCCTTGGACAGATTTTCCCTTCTACTTCTCTTTTTTTACAGTGCTATAAGATTTTTGAGGTTGCAGTGGGCTTAGAAACAAGTTTATATTTGCTTCAAGAATATGTGTATGCACTGGATTTCGGAAATTATAGCTTTTTTAAAAAAATTGGTCTAATAAAAATTAGAACAATTTTGAGTGAATGTATTTTGATTGAATTATTTAATATTGAAAACATGCATTGATTTCAGAAAGTTCAATTAAAAAATGTGTGCTCTTTTCCAAAGACATGTAAAACAATGTCAAAGTAGATAGCCTGTGGTTTTGAATTGAAGTATAAAGTATAAAGTTATTCACAAAATAACTTTTCAATTTCACTGAGATACACATTTTGTTTTATGGAGTAACCAATTTTTAAAAGATAAAGTTGTTATTTACATGTACACGTTCATTTTTATAGTGGTGTCACAATTTGAAACAAAGTTAATATATCATTTACTAAAACACCTTTATCTTGTATTTTGTTTATGGGGTATTTTAGTTAACGGAGTTTGCCAAGAGTACAACTCATCTACAAAACGTTTTATTTTTTAATCATAATTGTTCACAAAGTCTTATGCATCCTAAAGATTTAAAGAAACATAATTTATAACATTATTTTAGGGCAAAGAGGCACCTCAGTCTTTCATTCTTTAAAATATTTTGAAAAGGAAATTGAATTCTCTTTTAAATAATTAATATCATATATTTAAGTTATATTGAGAACCACAGTATTTTTTCCCTCTTCAATATGAGTTATTATTATCCTAACGCCTGTGTAATCATAATCCTAAACTTATGCTAATTGGCAAATATTTAAAAAGGAGAGAATAATTTTTGTCAAGAAACTTTATATGTATTGGTGGAGGGGACATTTTAGCACCACAGAGGAGCCTTCTTAATCTTTTTCTTAATTTTCCTATTTTGAAATTTAGAGTAATGGCAGATAATACCACTGAGTTTAGCGGCTATCATTAATGTACATAGGATTTCAATATAGGCGTAAATATTTCTGTAGCATCGTTCAAATACACATTGGGTCCGCATAGGGTCTAATCACACATTGCTAAAGATGTTCTTACAATTTCGGTGGGCAGGAACAATTGCCTTCCCACCACTGAAAACTCTGTATATTTGGTGACGTATAAAGGAGTGTTCATAAAAATTCTTACATATATTAGTGTTGATATTTGCTTCTTATAATATGTTTTTAATGTGAAGATCTTCAATATCTTTAATCCCTTTAATTAATTATAATGATATTTATAACTCGGTTATTTTTGTTAATTATTGTAGTCATATGTATCTGAATTTCTCAAGTTGAAAATCTCATGCTGATGATCAGTTTGCAGAATATTTAAGTGCCAAATTGTGATAACAGTGTTTGTAAGGACTTGAACATACATTTAGTTAATTAGTTAGATATATAGGTGAAAGAAAGAGAGAGAGAGAGAAAGAAAGAAAAAGGAAGGAAGGGAGAGAGGGAGGGAGGGAGGGAGGGAGGAAGGAAGGAAGGAAGGAAGGAAGGAAGGAAGGAAGATAGATGATAAATGATAGATGTGTAGGAAGATAATTTTGACCACAACTATGGTACTTCTTTCTGTCATTGGTTATATTCACATAAAGTAAGGATTTCTTAAAATGTACGGTGTTATTATGTTAATATTAGCTTTGCCCATTCTTATTTTTTACTTATTCAGAATTGGTGAGAATCTGACTTTGATCCAGTTTGAATCCTCCCTTCATGCCAATACTCCCTTTAAATTCCATACTCTGAATGATTGTATCAGCTAAAAAATGAACTCAATTAATTGCTTGGTCTGTATATTGGCAAACAGTACTGAGGACTAATGATTTTCCCAGTGTTAAATCCTTGTTTTAACTCCACTGCAATCTAGCAATTAATCTTTGAGTAGGCTCCTATATTCCTCTTAAACATTTCATATACCAATAAGCAAGGCAATGGCTGTATTCTGGTCACTTTCCTTCTAAAATATGTGTTGGGCCTTGTGAAAATTTATTTAATTGAAATTATTAGTGAAAAAATGATCAGAATATTTTTTTCAGTGCAATTTCATGCATGGTGCACCACACCAGACCAACAGCTCCTCTGAAATGAAAGCTACAACAAAAAGGACTGTAGGACAATTTTTGTTGTTAATAGTTTGCCTGGCGATAACAAGGTAAAACCGAGGTTTCGGATGTGGGATCAAAAAGTATTTCTGCTTTGCTTGCACTTAGGAGAATGTTGGGAATTAGATATAAACTAAGATTGAGGGGAGTGCATATAGCTCAGTGGATGAGCGCCCACTTCCCATAAATGAGGTCCCAGTTTCGATCCCTGATACCTCCTAAAAACAAAACAAAACAAAACAAACAAATGAAAAAACCAACTCTCATTGGGAAATGGATGTAGCTCAGTAGTTGTGCACCTGCTTCCCACGGACAAGGTCCTTGGTTCAATCCCTGACACCTCCTAAAAAAACAACAACAAATAAATAAAATAAAATAAAATTTGATCCCACATCAGAGGAAATCCTGAGCTGTGTTTTAAGCTGGGTATTTTGGTGTGGAGGAAATGAATTTTGGGGTCCATTGAACAAGTTGCTTAATTATGAGACTATTCCTCTCAGATGATTGGTAGGCCTTAAAAAATCAGGATATCTGAAACAGGTAATATAACTAGTGCTGATTTGAATCTTCCTCTCAATGGGGAAATATCATAAGATTTTTAAAATTTCTAGCAGTAACGATGAATTAGTGATTTAATGATTCAGTCATAAAATTCATATATTATCTAGTGACCAGGGTTCCAGTTTAAAGCATTTCGTGTCAAAAATATTTTCTTCATTACAAAGTACAAATAACATAGAAGAAAAAAATACTTCCTATGATAGAATTGTTCTAAAGAAGCTATTAACAGGTCAATTAGGACAAAGACCCTTTTGTGGTTTTCTCTAAAGTGGTGATATAGACTATTACTATTACTATGTTTTGTTTTGTTTTGATTTGATGTCCAATGGAAATGATATTGGTGGTGATAAGAAAAACTATTAATGAGGTGAAAGAGAGACAAGCGGATAGAAGACTGTCTGCTAAACTCATGTCCCCACATTCATCTTAGAGCTCTCCATAGCTTTGTCTTATCCGTTCTCACACTTCTTGCACAATAAACTTTTTTTCACTTGTTGTTATATATGTTCTTTATCCTCAGTCAATTTTGACGTAACCTATTTTCTTTATTTACCCTCCAGGCATTATTTAGAATATCTTTATATAGCCCTTTAAAATATATTTAAAATAATTGTTTTAATAGAGGCATTTTATTTTTTAAATACTCTAGTGTATGGTCAGTAAAAACTGTCATATTGGAAGCTGTTATAGAAAAATGTTTTGGTGATGTGTTCTTAAAAAAGGAAAATAGTCAATATTAAAGGTTATGCTATGATTTTACCTAAGGTAAAGTATGTCTACATATGAACAAGAATTGGAAGGGAATCTGAAATAAATTGTTCACATATTAAGATGAGATATTGTATAATAAACATTTTTGAAAATAGAACCTATTCAAATGATAATATACTTTCAAATCTCAGAAAAGAAAAATGCATCTAGTAATTTTGTGTTAAAAATGTGTTTCAAGTACTTCTCTAAATTTAGAATAAATTTTAAATCTATTTTTAGAGAAAAAGAAAAAAATTTGTACGCATTGAAGATCTAAGTTAGGCAAGTATAAGAATTTTATCTGATGAAAATGTAATTAGTTGCTTCTGTCTTATTAAGGATGTGTTGAAGGTAATTATGCAATTTATAATTCCAGTTCATATGTTTTACTTTATAATTTTTGTTTTAAAGATTTCAGAAGAACTGATATCTATTTGGAAATATAACAAATTTTGGGGAAAGGGTAATCTCTATATCACCCTTCCATGGAAAATAGCTTGAAGCACAAGCTCATCTACTTGTATTTAAAGAATTACATTTAGTCTATTTGTAAAGTCATGTAGAGATAAATCATTAAAATCATTGATACTTTTTGTTAACTTTACTGCATATCAATGTTAATGAGCATCTATACTTATTTTTATTCTAATAGATGTGGTTAATGATATTATTTATTATTATAAACTAGATTGTTTATGCAATAATAATGCTTCAAGTATTATTAGATAAAAGGCAGAGATAAATATAATATTACTGTGATCAGTCATCAAATATATAACATTGTGTTTCTAGTAATAAATACCTTCTATGAGGAATAAAAAATAAGGATTATGTAACCCTTATCTTTAAAAAAGTTTTCAATCTAATTGAAGGGTAAAAGAAACATCAGTAGAGAATTATAATTGATATTCTACTTTATATTTTTAGTAATATGTGTTAATTTATGTTATTGAGTGGCTTGATATAATATTGAAAAAACAAAATCAGAACAACAAAAATGGCAGATGGCATAGAATAATGAGATGATTCAATTGGATGTAGTGACTGACATTCATTTTTGAATCTGAGCAGACTAGAAGTCATATGAACATTCTATGTAATGTTCATAATTTGAAAAGCAAGTTAATTCCTGAAGTGGTACAAAATTTTGTTATTATTTTTGTTTTTTGCATTTGTTTTTATTTCTGTCTGGCTTTAAATATTGAAAAGTAATCTCAATGTGACTTTATATTTGAAAGTAATATAAAGTAAAATATTAAATTTTGTTAGGATGATAGTCCTACTATGCAGCCAAATGTGTTCTTGGGAGGTAAAGATCAAAAATGGCTTTATGGAAAAGGTATTACTTGATCATGACCATGAGGAGTGTATTATATCTGGGGTTAACTGAAAGGAAGGGATATTTTCATTTTTATTTGATCTTACTTGTTGACTTTGAAAAAGTAGAGGTAATTTTTGACAAAAACACATGGAAAAATAGGTTGCTAAAATCATATTAGAATAGGAATACATATAATATAGAGAAAAGATACAGAAACTGAGGCCATAAATAGGTACGTAATTGAGCAAAAATATGTATCTGAATTGAATTTCCCAGAAGCAAGGTAAAAAGGATAATAAATTGAATTTCATATTTCTCCCTATCAGATAAAGGAAACATATATATTAATCAGAAAAATATACATATCTAAATTTTTCCTTACACTATACTACAGAGAAATTTATCACGAGTCATTTTTATTGGAATAATGAACAAAATAGTGATCATGTGATTGTGTCTTCATATCATTAGAAGAGGTAGACATAGTCTCAATATATGATTATTTATATCAATCTTCTACAATATCCAAGACATAATAATAAATACCCATAATAATAAATACCCTCCAATGACTTCCCATTATTCACTTAAAATAAAATTCAAACTCCCTGCCATCCTGTTTGACAAAACTGTGCAGGAACAGGCCCTGGCCTGAGTCTCTTGGTTCATCACAAAACACTCTTCTCTTTTCCAGCCATCTTTTGTTCTTCATACACACCTGACTCATTCCTATTTTATGTACTTTATACTTGCTATTCCCTCTGTCCAGATCTTGGTGGGGAAGTTTAGATATTATCTCCTAAGAGAGGCCTTCCATGTTCATCCAAACAAAAAGAGCCACCAAGTCACAAGTTACTATTGCATCTCCTTTTTAAAGCCGTCTCCATTACATTTTTCATCCCCGATTATTTCCTATTTATATTTGTACTGTTTATTTTATTATTGTCTATCTCTCCAAAGCCTGGAATAGTCCTGGACACATAGTATTTGCTCAGGAAATCTGTGTTGAATGAATTTAAACTGGATCTGAAGGGTCAATTGATATTGATCCAATGTAGTCATAAAGTAGAGGCAGTTTCAGACCTCTACATGGGACAGTGTGACTGCAAGGCAGAGGAAGAAGCCTAGCATGTTAAGGGTCTGAGAAAAACGGCTGGAATATTTTGAGTAAGGGATGAGCAGTGTTAAATAAGGTTGGAAACATAAGCAAACAGGTTGTTTCATGCCTCATTAAAAATTTAGGACTTCATAAAAAAAAAAAACAATGAAGAAATTATAGGACATTGAGCAGGTAAGTGGCATGATTAGATTTGTGCATTAAAAATGTGTTTTGGGCACTTAGTCCTTGACCTATGTTGATATTCTGCTATAGTACAAAAGGCAGGGCTTATACCTCATGAAAGTGAGGTGCTTGGTAAAGTCAATGAATGAGGCAGGTATTTTACTCATGGGGATTGAAGGGCTAGCCAAGTCCTTGGAGACGCAGGTGAGTATGGCAATCTGTATTTATATATATATACATAGCAACACAGAGACATGGCCAATTTTTCCCTCCTTTTTTGAACAGAAATTAATAAAACCAGGTTATGAGAAAGACGTTTTAAAATTCCTGCTTTGAGGAAGTGTGAATCATTAAAATATTATTCCAGAGACTGGACAATAAAAGAATTCTAATAAGTTACTGCATTATGATGCCTCCTTATTTGTCTTTCTTAATGTTCCTATGTTATTAAAATGGCCTCATTTAAGCTCTGACTTGTTCTAAAAATGAAGGATTTTAAAAAATTAGTTATCTTAGTGTTTGAGCGAATTCTGGGAAGAAGTTGAGGTGTGTGGTTTATTATTTTCTTGAAATCTCAAGATCAGTGATTTGAAATAAGACCACAGAATATAAAATTTAAAAATCCACTTATTCCTAGAGAAGGTGTTCTTCTGAGCCCAGAACAACTATTTTCAGGAACACAAAGGACAGTAACTAACTAAACCATAAACAAAAAGATAATTAGCTGCCTTTTGGGGCAGAGATCCTCTTAACTTACTCTTCATGTATTCATTTATTAATTCTACAAGCATTTGTTAAGTGTCCACTGTAAGCTCCTGGTAGTTTGGGGTCTGTGAACACAAAAGTGAAAAAATAAAATCAGACTCAATCCTTTCTCTTTGGACCTCACAGTGATATAGGCAGAAGGACATTGAAGAAAGAAACAAAACTAATGAAAAAACTTTCCCTTTATTAGAAAGGATGTGGGTTTACAGAACAATCATGCATAAAGTACAGGATTCCCATGTACTACCACACTATTAACACCTTGCATTGGTGTGGAACATTTGCACACTTGATAATAGCCCATTTTTATAATTGTACGATTTAAGTCCATGGTTTAACATAGGGTTCACTGTGTAGTGTAGTTCCATGGAGTTTTAAAAACATTTTATTCTGTTACATTATACAATCTAACATTTCCCTTTTTAATTTCATTCAGAACACATTTCAGTGCTGTTAATTATGTTCACAATGCTGTGTTACCATCGCCACCATCCACTACCAAAATATCTCCATCATTCCAAATAGGAACCCTGTTTATTTTAAGCTTAACTTCACATTCCCTATCCTACCCTGTCCTCTTGTAACCTATATTCTAGATTCTGCCTCTATGAATTTGCCTATTCTAATTGTTTCAAAATAGTGAGATCATACAATATTTCTCCTTCGTGCCTGGCTTATTTCACTCAACACAAGTCCATCCATGTTGTCAAATGCATCAGGACTTCATTCCTTTTTATGGCTGAATAATATTCCATTGTATGTATATATCACATGTTATTTATCCACTTATAGATTGATGGACACTTGAATTGCTTCCATCTTTTGGCAATTGTGAAGAACACTGCTACAAACATTGCTGTGCAAATATCAGAGTCCCTGCTTTCAATTCTTTTGGGTATATACCGAAAAGTGGGTTTGCTAGGTCATATGGTAGGTCTATATGTAGCTTTCTGAGGAACTGCCAGACTGTATACCATAGCAACTGCCCATTTTATATTGTCACCAGAAATGAATGAATGTTTCTATTTCTCTATATCATCTCCACCATTTGTTATTTGCCGTTTTTTCATTGTTGTTGTTATGTTTTGTGTTTTTTTTAGCAGCCATTTTAATGTTTGTGAAATTGTATCTCATTGTGGTTTTGATTTGCATTCCCTGATGGCTAGTGATGTTGAGCATCTTTCCATGTGCTTTCTGACCATTTGTATATCTTCTTTGGAAAGATGTCTATTCAAGACTTTTGCCCATTTTTCAATTGGATTGTTTGTCTTTTTGTTGTTAAGTTGAAGGATTTGTTTATATATGCTGAATATTAAATATTTATTGGATATGTGGTTTTCAAATATTTTCCCCCATTGTGTAGGTTGTCATATTTACTTTCCTTTGAGACACAGAAGTTAATTTTGATAAGGTCTCTTTTATCTATTTTTTTTTCTTTTGTTGCTTGTGCTTTGGCTGTAAAGTCGAAGAAACCATTGCCTACCACAAGTTCCTGAAGAATGCTTCCCTACATTTTCTTCCAGGAGTTTATAGTTCTAGCTCTTATATTTAGGTCTTTGCTCCATTTTAAGTTGATTTTTGTGTAAGGTGTGGCATAGAAGTCATCTTTTTTTTTTTTCAAATTGAGATCCAGTTTTCCCAGCACCATTTGTTGAGACTATTCTTTCCCAATTAAGTGTGAATCCTCCGACTTCATGCTTCTTTTTCAAGATGGCTTGAGCTAATTGAGGCCCCTTAACCTTCCATATAAATTTGATGATTGCCTTTTCCAGTTTTGCAAAGAAGGTTGTTGGAATTTTGATTGGGATTGCATTGAATCTATCAGTTGCTTTGAGTAGGATTGGCATCTTAATGTCCTTCCATTTATTTAGGTCTTCTCTGATTTCTTTAGCAATGTTTTGTAGTTTTCTGTGCACAAGTCCTTTATATCCACGATTAGATTTATTCATCAATATTTGAAGTTTTTAGTTGCTATTGTAAATGGAATGTTTTTCTTGATTTCTTTCAATTGTTCATTGCTTGTGTATAAAAGCACTACTGATATTTGGGTGTTGATCTTGTGCCCTACCACTTTGCTGAATTCATTTATTAGTTCTGGGAGCTTTGCTGTGAATTTTTCAGGATTTTCTTTATATAGAGTTATATCATCTGCAAATAGGAAACATTTTATTTTGTCCTTTCCAATGTGGATGCCTTTTATTCTTTATCCTGCCTAACTGCTCTGGCAAGAACTTCCAGTACAATGTTGAATAACAATGGTGACTGTGGGCATCCTCGTCTTGCTCCTGACCTTAGAGGGAAAGCTTTCAGTCTTTCACCATTTTTAGGATGTTAGCTGTGGACTTTTCATATATGCCTCTTTTCATGTTGAGAAAGTTTCCTTCTATTCCTAATCTTGTGTTTTTCTCATGAAGGGATGCTAGATTTTGTCAAATGCCTTTTCTGCACCAATTGAAATGATCATGAGGTTTTTTTTTTCCTTCCATTATGTTAATGTGGTATATTACATTAATTGATTTCCATATGTTAAACCACCCTTGCATAGCAGGGACAAATCCCACTTGATCATAGTTTATAATTCTTTTAATATGCTTTGGATTTGGTTTGCTATTATTTTGTTGAGATTTTTGCATCTATATTCATAAGAGATGTTAGTCTGTGGTTTTCTTTTCATGTGGTTGCTTCATCCAGCTTTGGTATGAGGGATATTTTGGCCTCCTAGAATGAATTGGGAAGTTTTCCCTTCTATTCAATTTTCTGGAAGAAATAAGAATTGGAGTAAAGTCTTCTGGGACAGTTTGGTAGAATTCTCCTGTGAAGACATCTGGTCCTGGGCTTTTCTTTATTGGGAGGAATTTAGTTACTGTTTCAATTGCTTTACCTAGTAATTGGTTTTTTTGAGATCTTCTGTTTCTTCTTAAGTCAATGTAGATAGTTTATTTCTTAGAAATTGTCCATTTTATCTAGGTTATCTAATTTATCGGTATTCAGTAGTTCATAATATCCTCTTAGAGTCTTTATTTCAGCAGCATCGGTAGTAATGGCTCACTTTTCATTTCAGATTTTAGTTATTTATGTCCTTTCTCTTTTTTCTTTGTCAGTCTAAGGAAATGTTTGTCAATTTTATTAATCTTTTCCAGGAACCAACTTTTGGTTTTGTAGATTCTATTGTGGGTTTTTTAATTGATTTGTTTTCTATTTCATTTATCTTCACTCTAATTTTTATTATTTCCTTCCTTCTCACTTTGGGTTTAGTTTGCTCTTCTTTTCTTGTTCTTTCAGTTTTTAGGTTAGATCTCCGACTTGAAGTCTTCTTTTTTTTTTTTTTGTTACATATCCCCCCCTTTCTGCTT
>PVKH010000837.1:0-33970 GCA_004027955.1 Chaetophractus vellerosus | reverse complement strand
GACTTTGCCATGCCCGTGGGGGCTCCGCCCTGCCCGTGGTGGCTTTTTGCCTTGCCCACGGCGGCTCTGCCCCGCCCACGGTGGCTTGCCTTTCTCAAGGCCGTCTGCCCGCTCGGAGAGGTCCCCGGGAACCGAACCCAGGGCCTCCCATGTGGTACACCGGCGAGCTCTTTATCCACTGAGCTATCTAGCCGGGCCCGAGTTGAGCTTTTTAAAATGAATGTACGCGCTATTCAGTCATCAGCCCCCTGTCTCCAGATCTGCAGCCACAGCTGTGGAAACAGTGCCTGCAGAAACATGGTCCAGATTTCAGGAATGGCCAGCTGGGACCAAGGTGGGAAAAGGAAACCTCCAAAAGTTGGGGTTGGAGCTTAAGATTGGTCTGGGCAATCCTGGAGAGCACAGAGCAGACGCTGGCCTCAGTTTGATTTTCTAAGCAGCAACAGCTTCCAGCCTCCCATTGTCATCCACTACCATGGAAAGAGCCAGAGCCCCGATTCATCATTGGTTTTCTTTCTTTTATGTGTGGTGTTTCTTGGTCTGGCAGATTACTGAGGGTCCAGTGTGGGTGTTGGACTTGATTTCAGTCTTCTTGGTAGCATTGGCCTCTGGCTTCATGCCAACATACACCTGAACTTAGAAAACCAGCACACTTTTTTAGGTTGGTTTTCTTCTGTGCATGGGTGTTTCTCCTCTAGTAGATGCTTGAGGGATCAACAGGCATTAACCTTGGTTTCAGCCTTCTTGGCAGCAGCAACTTCTGGCCTCATATCCCTTATTATTGGGAAGTAAGGAGGCAGTTCACATTTTAGGGATAGTTTTCTTTTTCCTATGTTTTTGTTTAGATGCAAAAGTCTTTAACAAAATACATGCAAACTGAATACAACAGCATATTTAAAATATTAAAATTAATGACCTAATGGGATTTGTCCCAGGAAGACAAGGGTATTTAAACATATGAAAATCAATCCATGCAATACACCACATACATAGAAAGAAGGAACAAACAAACAAATAAACATGATACTCTCAATAGATGCAGAAACAGCATATGACACAATCCAAAACCCTTTCATGATAGAAACAATCAGAAGACTATAAATAGAAAGGAACTTTCTCAACATGATAAATACTATTTATGAAAAACTCACAGCTAACATAAATCTCAATGGTGAAAGACTGAAGGTTTTCCTCCTAACCTCAAAAACAAGACCACAAGACCAGGATGTCTGCTTTCATCACTGCTCAGTATTAAACTAGAAGTTTTCAGCTGAGCAATTAAGCAAGAAAAAGACATACCCAATTGGAAAGAAAAAAAAAAAACTATCTCCATTTTCTTATGATCTTTTATATTTGGAAAAATTGCAAACAAGAAGAAAAATGGGATGGTCATATTTTTGTCAGACAATGTAGACTTCAATACAAAGAATATTTCCATAAAGGGAAACAATTTATTATTTTAAAAGGTCAGTTAATCAGGAAATCATAAAAATTCCTAAATGTGTACAATGATTTGTTTTATGTGTTAACTTGGCTAAGCTATGGTACCCAGTTATTCAGTCAAACACTAATCTAGCTGTGTGGTTAACAGCTGTAATCAGTTGACTTTTGGTAAAGGAGATTATTCTAGAAAATTTAGGTGGGGCTCTTCCATGTGGTTGAAAGACTTTAAGAGCAAAAGGGGTTTCCCTTTGGAAGAAGACATTCTACCTAAAGATGGCAGCATCAGCATCTACCTGAGAGTTTCCATCCTGCTGCCCTGTCTTAGAGATTTCAGACTTGCTAGCCCCCACAACCATGTAAGCCAATTCCTTGAAGTTACTTGTATAGCTCCTACTGGTTCTGTTTTCCTGGAGAACCCTGACTGATACAATGTGTAAAAGGTGTATGTGCTTACTCATACTCACAAACTTTCAAAATACATGGAGCAAATTTATAGAACCAACTAGAAAAAAACAGACACTCTAAAGAGACACATGAGCAAACTTACAATCATAGTTGGAGATTTTAATATTTTCTCCCAGTAATTTATATAAAAAGTAGACAAAAACTAATAAGCATACAGAAGAACAACAATGAGAAACACTTTCAGCCCGTTAATGCAATTGACAATTACAGAACTATACAAATAACAACTACAGGAATGTATTCTTATGAAGTGCACATGGATGTCCACAAAGACCATATACTTGGTCAAAAATCAGATAGCAATAAATGAAATATTGTCAATATTAGAAACTGAAAAATCCATGGACAATAAAGGATAATAAGGGATTTTTGTTTTCTTTTTTTGTTTGTTTTTAATAATCAAACTTTATGGACTATTTTATGACAGTAAATCCAATAAATAAGATAATAAAAATAGATTTCATGAAAGCCCTGAAAAACACCTGAAAAAGTTAAAAAAAGAAAGAATAAAAATGGAGTAATCCATATGTATTAAAATTTTTATTCATAGTAAAAATATGTTTCCACAAAGAAAAGCCCAGAATTTTTCCACTGGTGCATGGGATCAAAACTTTCTGCAAGAAATAATGCCAATCATATGAAAACTAACTCTGAAAATAAAAGACAATGGAACACTTGCAAATTGATTTCATGAGGACAGCATAATTCTGATACCAAGCTTAAAAAAGATATTAAAAAAATAAAATAAGGTAAAAATTAGACAATACTCCTGATGAACACAGGTGAAAACTCTTTTATAAATAATCAAACAATTGAATTCAGAAATATATAACTAATTGAAATACATTCTGATCTGGGACACAGACAAAAAGGTTGTCTTATCATTGGAAAAATCAATTTATATAATTTATTATATTAAAAGAATCCAAGAGAATAATGATTATCTAAACAGATGCAGGAGAAAGCATTTGACAAAATGAAACACTCGATTATGGTAGGAAATCTTCAGAAAATAGCAATAGAAGAAAATTTCACAATTTGGTAAAGCGTATCTTTAAATGCTTTATAGATAATTTCACACTTCACAGTGAAATATTGAACTCTTGCCTCACAAAGATCTTCTTCATATCACTTCAATTCAACATTATACTGCAGGTTCTCTTGAGTGTGCACTTTAGCTTTACATTACGTTCTCTTGCTCTATGTGACTAGTCCTTGGATTCTTTCTCACGACTGTGTCAAAAATCCACTTGCCCTAGGTTGAGGTCTTTCTCCAAGACCTCCCAGTGCCTCACCAACATCATCATCACATGTAAATATTTTTTTGATATGTGTCCTCAATGTCTAAAGCTTGTAGGAAAAAAACATGACCTGAAGGTGGGCAAGATATTTTAAGACAGCACACAAAAATCAGTAATCATGAAAGAAAAAAACAAATAAATTGCAAAATCAAAACTTCTGGTACTCAAAACAAGGCAAAACAAACAAACAAACAAACAAAAAACAAGCAAAAAGCTATTAATACGTTGAAAGAATGGGTCCCTGTTATGGAGAAAATAATTACATACATATATTTGATAGAGGACTTGAATCTGGAATATTAAAAATAATCACCTATCAATCAATACTCAAAAGTTAAAGAACCCCATAAAATTCGCAAAAGAATAAACAGACTCTTCACCAAGGGGAAAAAATTAACAGACCCTAAAAAAATTAAATCCATAAAATACAAATGAAAATCACAATAAGATCCCATTTTACATTTATAATGATGGCTAAAATTAGATTACACATTTACTAGAATGGTATTTTAATGGCTAAAATTGACAAATATTGGCAAAGAAGTGGAGAAACTAGCTAGTACTCTCAAAACTTTCTATTGGGAATGTAAAATGGTACAGTCCACTTTGGGAAAATGTTTGGTAATTCTTTGTAAAATAAAACATATTTTTACCATATACTTCAGTAATTCCACATATACATATTTATCCATTATAAATAATATATTTCCACAAGTAGACTTTTACAAGAATATTCAGAGAATATTTATTAATAATAGCTCTAACTTCTCCCTGCAGCATTTATTTTTCTTTCTTTGGATCTCTTTTCCCCTAAGTTTTTACTAACCTTTTCTGCCCTTTCCAAACTTAATTATCATTACAATGCCATCTGGAGTATAAACTTCGTGTGCTTTTTTTTTTTTTTTAATTTTAAATCTACTCCATTGGAGTTACTTCAAAGAAAATTTTAGTTAAGAATGGCAATATCTATGTCAGGAAGAGGACTAAAATCTGGAAAAGTTGTCAAAATTTCAGTCAGCCAAATTTATCCACTTTTATTGAAAAAATATATCAAAATCATATGGCCTATTTTGCCAAAATTATAGTGTAAATATTCATATAAATATGTATATACAAATAACTTTAAATTATTTCACATAAGATGCACTTTTAATGCAAGTGTTAAATTATATACCGTGGGTACTCTGAAGTAACATTGACCATTTTTGTTTGCTATCACTTCTTATTTATCTCTCCTTGGTCACAACCCTTCCATTTCCCTAAAAACGACTTATTCTCTCACACAACCTGATGTGTTCTATATTCCACCCCAGCTGTTCCTGCCAGTATGAGGCTTTTGCCCTCAGAGGTAAGCAAGAAGGAGGTCAATTTGGGTGTCATTGTTTTTCAATTAGCTAAGCTTCTGAACGGAATTTATCTCCCTAGGATTCAGCTATTTACACCCATACAGAGTGGGTTAGCGGGAACTTTTTCTCAATTTATTCACTCCCTGAATCTAAGAAAAACTGAATAGAAAGGAAAAAAATGCAAACCTAATGACTGTACCCTCTACTTCAACCCCCCAATCCCATGACTGTAATTTAAAGGATGAAATGTTGTCTAGCGATTGTGCTTCTCTCTTGTGGCTACCCTCTGCGCTGAAGTTCTACAGCCCAGGCTATTTATCGTATAATTGATGGAGTTTGATTCCCTCTGCTCTGCTCTTGCTAAGGATCACAAAGAGTTCGGTAAAAAGCTTTTCTGCTGACAAAAGTTAATTTTAACCTAGCTAGTTTCTTAAGGAAAATAACTTCTTGGAAAATTTTATATTCTAAAGCTTATTTGAATTTACATTCCAAAACAAAGCAATAATGTTAAAATAGACAAAATGTGTAATTTCCCTGTGATAGCATTTAACTAGCCTGTTTTGCAATCTATGCTTCTATCACCGGTGAATTTCTTATATGTAAAAATTCTCCCACTGTGAAAAATTTGCTAGAGAACGCCCGATAATAATGTAAATGATTGCCATCTAAGCAGAACAAGCAGTTTGTTGTTTTCTTGTTTGTTTGTGCTCCCACCCCGGCCCTCCCAGTTTTGGAGATGATTGAGAAAGTTCACTGTTACCTGCTTTACTTTTAGGACCTAAACAAAGATTCTCAATTGATTGCTGTCCAGAAACCTCAGCATGTATACATCTAAGTGCTACTAAAAGAAGAAAGTTTCAGATGAAACACTCTAGAAAAATACAATTGTATGACTTTCCATGAACAATGAGATAAATCTTACTTAATTGATATTATATAATTAGTGGTAGGATTGACATCTTGTGTAACATTAATAGTGAAATATTTATTTACAATTTTTCCCTGCTCAATGAAATTTGTCTAGGGAATGTTCTTTATCTATTGACTAATTTTGCCTCTAATTTCCTAATTATTTTGATGTTTGTGTGAATGATGTTCCATCTCCTTCAAGTTATTCATAATTGAGTGAATTACAGTTTTCTGAACTAGCTATTTGTAATATTTTCCTGTAAAGGATGAGGGATTATGGTAGCTTTCTAGTCTTTAAAATTCAAAGTCCCTTCTCTGCTGCCACAGAGACATACTGCTCTCTTTATATATGGCTCTCTATTTCTGTATGTGTGCCTCTCTCAACCAAATCTGGTCCTGAAGAAATATTGCCTCCAACCCTGTCCTCCACTGTTTTCCCAATAAGTGAGTGATATGACTATGGGCACAGTCCCTGAATTTCAAAGCTAGTCCTGTGTTTTCTGGAACTGTTTTTTGTTAGTGTTTTCTGAAAATGGACACTTACTTTGAGGGTGAGTTTTGCCTAGTATTAATTACCTTTGAAAGTGTTTATATGCATGATTATGTAGCTATTCTCAGTCTCCTAGTTTCAATATTGTAGATATTGGAATTCGGTTTATTTTTATGGTTGGTTTTGTGTGGTTTCTAGTGGAAAATGTATGTGTGTTTGCATATGTTGTGGTGGTGGTGGCAGGATTGATTTTGCTATAACTCTGCTATATTTATTCAGCAATTCAGAACAATTTTTGGAATTGAAACTTGAGGTAGATCATAAAAAGATGAGTAAGAAATGACTGAACTCTCAGTGTAGGATAATAACATTACATATTTAAGTAAATGATTAATTTAAACATTATAGCATAGATATGAATAATGACTGTAAATATTGCTGAGATTCTGGAATACATTTTCCGTACTTTCATATTAATAAAATTATCTGTTTTGTTTCATTCCTTGTTATGACAGTTAAACAAGACAATGTATCCCAAATCCCTAGTAGAGGTTCTGATAGAGAGTAGGCAATTATTAAAATTACCATGTTCAAAATATTCTGCCTTCCTCCACTGAGAGTATTCCATGAGCAACTTTGTGTTATATGCAATCAATGTTACATCAGCAGCAGCTATAGGATGGCTTTTAAATTTACTCCTGTCGGTTGGAACAATATATACTAGATTTAGATGAAGTCAAGAAAGGATATTGTTTTTTGTTGTTGATATTGTTGTTGTGTTTTTTTTTTTTTTTCTGCTTTTGTTTTCTGATTATCAGGCCATTCCATTTCCCATGTAACCTTATTGTAGCTTTATCTGCCTACATCTACTGAGGGACATTTTGTTTAACTATTTTAGTACCATTTCTCCATATATAACCTAAATAGAAACAACTATTATTATGATTAATGCTCCTGGAAAAATGCTATCAACATCTTTATTCACATATTATTTTTGTTTTGGATGTTGAACTAAATGATTGCTGAATGATAAATGAAGACAAATTATTTTATCTGATAATAGCATCATACTTTTATAGAGTGTTTATAATTTTATGGAGTATTTCTAAACATATTATCTCATTCACTCTTCTCATCTGAGGAAACAGTTATTTCTTCAATTTTTTCTAAAAAAAAAAACAAAGACATTCATTCAGAGACTAAGATATACATAACTTTCTGTCTCCACATCCATTTATTCAACAAATATTTATTGAGCATTTAGTATAGATCAGTAACAGTTCTAGGTGTTAGGACAACCTTGTTGAAAAATTATGCTAAAATCTCTGCTTCTTGGAGTTTGCTATATAGTGAGGACACAGAAAAATGAATTAAAAATATTATTTAATTATATAGAAGATAAGATTGTTGTATGGAAAAAATTTACCATAAGATCTAGTTTCCACTTTCGTATAACAATTATTCTCACTTCAAATCTTTTCATCACTGGAAAATCTTTCAAAAATAACTTTAAGCAGAATGTCAATATATAAACCAGGTAAAAGGAGGATTGTACATGCTGACAAAAGAGCCAGTATTATGTTGTTTAATTTTTACCTTCGTCAGTTCTAGAGCATTCTGGGCTACCTCTTTAGAGCACTAGTCTCCTTGAAATAACTCATATTAGTGTCCTATGGCTGCCACAACAAATTATCATAACCTAAGTGGCTTAAAACAACAAGAAATTATTCTCCCATACTTCTGGAGGCAATAAATCTTAGGCCACTATGCTGGCAATGCTGCACTACCTCCAGAGGTGCTAGGGGAGAATTTTTCCTTGCCTCTAAGAGGTTCTGGTGGCTGGCAGGATGATCTTCTAATTTCAAGGTTCTTATTTAAACTACTTTTGCAAAGACCCTTTTAGCAAATAAGGTGATTGTTATTGGCTGAACTATGTATCCCAGAAAGAAACATGTTCTTAATCTTAATCCATTCCCATTGGTATAAAGGAATTGTAAATAGGGTCTTTTGAAAATGCTATTTTTAGTTAAGGGGTGGTCTAACTGAATGAGCTTGGGTGTTAATCTTGTTACTGGGGGCTTCATGGAAAGAAAGCTGTAGGGAGGAGTTAGAAGATGGAAGTCGAGGGAATCCAGAAGAGAAAAGAGAGGACATCACCATGTGATGGGAAAGCCAAGGAACCCAAGGATTGCTGACCACCCAGATTGCTACTGACCCCAGGAGGAAGCAAGCCATCTAGCCTCTGAAACCAGAAGCCAATGAATTACTATTTTTTTCAGCCAATGCAATGTGTGATATTTGTCATAGAAGAGAAGAAGCTAAGACAGAAGCATTCACAGGTTCTGGGTATTAGGATGAGTATATATCTTTCTGGAGGCCACCATTCAACACAAATTCAGTACTGTACCAATACTGTAAATAGAGGGCATTTAAAAAACTTTGTAGAAGATGATATAGTTTTAAATTAATTAAACTTTCAGAGAATTCTTTTATTTTTTGTGAAAACTTTGGGAATAAATAATTACTGGCTTTCAAATGTTCTCTTGGGAGAATCTACATTTTATATAAATATGAACAATGAACATAGTATATGTTTAAATTTTATATTGTTTGAACTTGTATTTATAAGAGTATCATGATTAAATGAACTAACTAAATCTACCACCTTAAGCATTTCATGGAAAGGTGTCTTTAAACAGAAATACACGTAAGACAAAGTTACGCATTGACTGGTCGATGAAAATGTTTTGAACAGAGACTCACAGAAATCTAATCTTAAGAGCAGTGGTTAAGTATTTTCAAATTCAATATTCATGGTAAATTTAGAAAACATAACTACTACAAATAATGAAAATTGACTGTAATTTAACCTCCCACTCTCCTAAATGGTTGCTTTTCTACCTTGCATCTCAAACAGTCTCCCCCACCCGTATTCTCATTTGATTTAATCATGGTTATTATTTTAGATAGAAGATGAAAACAATGGAATAACAACATAGAAAGGTGCAAGTATACAAATCATAAGTTTACAAGTTAGTGTTTTTTTAAAACGTGAACACAGATACAATGAACACTGAGATCATGAAAAAGAACTGATCAGCGTCACAGAAGCCCTTCTCTCATCCCCTTCAAGTCTTCTAAAGTTAACCTCTACTTTGACTTCTCACACATTTTTTTCTGACTGGCTTCTTTTGATCAACATAAAAATTGTGAGATTCATCCATATTACTGTCTAAAGTTCTAATTCATTCATTGTCATTACTATATAGTATTTTATTGTATGAATATTATAAAAGCTTATTATATCTAAGTTGTAAATGTGATATGTCACTAGTTTGGGAAATTATAATGTCATTGTGAACATTTTTGCAAGTGTCATTTTTGTGAACATAGATATGCATTTCTATTGCATAAACCTGGACTGGAATTATGGATTTATTTATAGATAGATGCACTAGCAGCATGCTCATCTACAAAAGCAAATTTCTTGACTGAAATAAAGAGAGTAAACCTCATGGCTGTAGACACCATCAATCCATCAATGTTCTTCAGACTCCTAAATGTATTTATGTATTTATCTCCAGCCTAACCCTCCTCTGGAACTTCAGACTCCTAACTCCAAGGGCCAACTCAAATTCCCCACTTCATAATATAATAGGTATCTAAAATTAACCTATCCAAAACCACATTCCTATCCTGTGTCCAACATCACTCTCTCTCTAGTCTATGCCATCTCATATAATAGCAATTTCATATTTCAAATCATGCTAGTCAGAAATCTTTGTATAATCTTCAACTCTTTTGTCTCTTTCAGACCCTGTTTCCAATCATTTGGCAAATCTATCAGTTCTACCTATAAATATCCAGAATTTAACTTCTTCTCAACATCTCCAGTGCTAATTAGATGAACTAATTAGATCTTTCAACCCTCCTTATCTAAGTCACCATCATGTCTCTACGAGACATTGCAGTAGCCATTGCCTTTTACTCGTGTTTCAGCACTTGCCTCATTTTTTCCTACTCTTAACATAGGTGTCAGTGTGAACTCTGAACCTGTAAAACGTAATGGGGCTCACTCTAATATGAATGCTCCTAGTGGTTTTGAGGAAGATTCCTTATTCAAATGATTCCAGGCCAAGTTGGTTCTGAGATAGGCCTCCTAACAGAACCTTCTATATAGTAACTTAAGATATCTTTCAACCTTAGTATTTCCTCAATAATTTTAGTCCCTATCTTTGTGTCTCAAAATGCAAGTCAAGTTCTCTGAATTTTTCTCTTGAAGTTCCCCAAACTTGGCTTATGTTGGGGAGAAGTTCTCCCTTCCTTTGATGGGTAGCATAAAATCTTCCAATATCATTCTCCAAAAGAACACTATTTTCAAGTCATTCAATTTAAACTGTTTTAGAACTTCAAGGCAGGTAAAGAACTAATTTCATAATCTCTTAGTTTATATACCAATACCCTAGCATTTTGCCTTATTTGCTAGGCTGTTCTTGGCATTTTTGCAAAACTCCAGAGAGAAAGAATTCTATTTTAATATCTGAATATAAATATGTCTTTCTCAATAACTATATTATAAATTTCTTCATGTCAGGGACCAAAGCATAATGGATTGGTGTTTAGGAGCCAGAATTTGGGGCCAGTTGTACTTAAGTTAAAATCCCAATTCTGTCACTTACCAGCTAGGAGACCTTTAACACATTATTTACTTTATCTGGAATGTGGTTTCTACATTTATAAAAAGCTACATTATAATAATAGATATCGGGGGGTGGACATGGCTCAAATTGCTGGGCATCTGTCTCCCATATGGAGGGACCTGGGTTTAATCCCTGGGACCTCCCAGTAAAAATAAAGAAGAAAAATATATAGAAGGCATGTGGGCCGCCAGGCCCCGTGGTTGCGTGGCCAGGCCCCGCAAGCAGGTGCTTCGTCAGGCCCCGATGAACCACGCAGCAAGATGATGATGTAACAGGAGAGTGACACAAGGGAAAGCCAAGACAGAGGCCGAAAAACCAAGAACCAAGGCAGCACAGGTGGTAGGACGCCTCTCTCCCACATGATGAGGTTCCCAGGATTGAATCCCAGTGAAGACAGGAGGAAAACGATGAGAAGAGAGGGCAGGAAACAGACACAGAGAATTGCCCAGCAAATGGACACAAAAACAGCAAAAATGGGGGTGGTAGGGGTAAAAATGGATAAACGTAAATAAGTAAATAAATAAATCTTAAAAAAGAATAATAGATATCATTAATTGAGGTTTTACTCTCATATCGTTTACCACTGTGTAAAAAAAAAGTTTTTTTAAAATGTTGACCTCTTACATCCTTTCTAGTCCTTAGTTTACTACAAGAGTGAACTAGGCAGACAAAAAATCCTGGCATGTATGGAGCCTAATCTCATTCAGAAAAAAATGAGGTAAAAAAGAAAAAAACAAGGTAAGATGAGGAATCCAGGATGATTCTAAAATTTTGAAGCATAATACTGATATATATTTTATGAGGACATCCATAACAATGAAGAGGAAGCATTAACATGAATGGCCACATAGAATATTAGAGAGTTCATTATTAGATATTTAAGATATTGCCTGCAAAATTCTGTCTCCTGGTCAAGATAATACATATGGAAAAATTGTTCCTATACCCAGTTATTTAGTAAGACAGTCTTAAACCTTTAGCTAGAAAAATAAATTTTCCTTTTACTGACTTTTTTGAATAGAGAAGATTGTTTTTATATCTACAAATGTATATTGAAATACTCATGAAAACTTTCAGAAGGTGCTGGGCTTTTACCTCTTCATCTTACTCTCCCCAAAGCTGGTATCCAGTTATTCTCTTATTTGTAGAGTCATGCCCATCTCACATGCAGAGAGCATTTCTAAGCTTAGGGTGACCTAAAGAAATTTATTCTGACATTTTAGAAGTCAGACAAGTTGCTAATCTAGTGAGATGTGATATATGGTTGTCCTAATAACTGAGCTTCTGCCTCATTCATGAACCTAGTGATTTGTCCTTAAGATTTGAAGACATAGTGCCCGCTTCCACTGCCATCTCCTAGAACTGAGTCCCAGCTGTACTTCCACATCCTCACTAGAGATGCAAGTTTGGTTCCTATCATTTCTTATTTTGTATTACAATAACCTCCTAACAGATCTCTTTACTTCCAGGAATGCCTTCATTATTTATAGTATACTGTCATATGAATTACTTACATAATCAAAGATGATAGTTAAGATATTTCACATTGAGCAGGACATGGGCACCGACTACTCAGAATTGTTGCTGGTTGGAGCACTGAAGTCTGATGCTGGGAGTTCCATGCTGAAGATAATGTTAACCTTGTGGTTGTTGAATTATGGGGATGTCGGATGTCCAATAGGAGAAAATGGAATGGTTAGAGGAGTTATAAGGTTGAGGAATGTACTTCGGGCTTCCAATATCAACCATTTGTGTTCCTATGGTCTAAATAGAAAGTCACCCTATTGGAAAGGTTGTACATGTTTGTGAAGAAAATAAAAGGGTTCCTGGATCAGTAAGCTCAATTTGATGGAATCTACTCCATCAGGTGCATATGTGCTCAATGTCCTTCCCAGCCCACTCTCACATCTAATTGTTAGAGCAACCTTTTATGTCCAATGCATTAGGTTACTGGGGTTGCTGTGACAACATAACACAGGCTGAGTGGCTTAAAACAACAGAAATCCATTCTTAAACAGTTCTGGAGAACAGAAGTCCAAAAACAAGGCATTGCTAGGATTGGTTCTACCTGGTGGCTTTGAGAGAGAATCTGTTCATGTTTCTCTCTTTATTTGTGATGATTACCTACAATCCTTCAAATCCCTTGGCTTGTAACTGCATTGCTATAATCTTTGTCTCCATCTTCACATGGTCTTTTTACCTGTGTGTGTCTGTGTCTCTTCATACAAATCTCTCATTCCTTTGTCTTGTAAAGACAACAGTCATTAGGTTGAATCCACTATAACCTTATCTTAACTTGATTACATCTGCACAGGCCTTATTTCCAAATCAGTTCAAATTCACAGATGGTGTATAAGATTTGGACATATCTTTACAACCCATTATATCCATGACATATTACAGATCCAGTTAAATATTCCAATTGCTTTCCATTACTTATGGAGTACAACTTAAATCCATGGTATTGTCATCTAACAATGTAAACAAAAATGTGAAATGTATTTACTTCTCTACTATCATGTCCTGCCTCTTCTACATTCCAAGCAGAAGTTTTCATAAAATTTTGTATAGTCTGCATACTGTCTGCAAAATTAGACATGTGATAAATAATTACAGTGCTCTGTGTTGATAGCAAAATGCCCAAAGTGCTGTGGGAACAAAGATAGGAGTAGCTTATTCAGCATGGCAGAACAGGCGGAAACAACAGAGTCAGGGAAGACTGCTCTAAGAAAATGATATATGAGCTTAGTTGAATGAAATTTGTAGGAATTGGGTTTCACTGGTTCTTCAGAAGAAGACAATGTAGCAAGGTAGGTCAGACAGTTTTCACAAATGCACTACAGCATGAAAAGTAATTTTATGTTGGGAAAGAATATACAGTAGGGGAAATATGAATGGGAGATGAGGGAATAAATAATACATGACAATTACAATTTGTTAAGGAGTTTTTATTTTATTTTTTAAGCATTGGGTGGCCATATTTCATAATTATATCCACACTCTTGTAAACATCCTCAGTTGTTCCTCATTCATTGTCTTCAATATTAAGTAGACAGCTAAGATTTGAATTGCAGAAAATGCATTTCAAAAATAGTGTGAATTAATGCATTATGATTACCATTTTATCTGCCTCCTGTATAAGTTTTTCAATAAAAATTTTGAATAAGTCAATGATGTTTAAAATCATCAAACAAATAACCATTGAAACAAGAATCTCTGTGCTTAGTTTCTTCATTCAATGGCCTTGTGCAGGTCATGGGGAATGTAAATATAGTCCCATGATAAATTATTCCTAGGCTTCAACAGCAAATGTAATTGAAATATTTACTTAAGGAAACAGAATGCTTTCAAAATGCTGGCCTGCTGTTAATTCCCTGTACTTGACTACTTTTATTAACTATTTTAACAGAAAACACTACAAATCCTACTAATTGAATCCAAAGGGCACTTCCACTAGACACTTGTGGTATACCTTGTAGTGACTGGTTTGGGTTCCATTTGTCAATTTCTGACCATAGGTCCAGCTTGATGTTTCTTTATCAGAATCTATAGGGTTTTCACAGAACCCTTATCTGAGTCTTAGGCCATACCTCCAGTAAGATATAGAAAGACAGCCATAGGATAAGCACAAAGAGATGTACAATTTATAATTCCTCTCCATTGTAGAGTGAACCCATTCAGGGGAACTTTTTTGGATTGGCCTTTGGTAGATCACTTCACTGACTGGGGATTTCAGGACCCATTTTGCCAGCTCATATGCATAGGAGAATGAGCATAATTAGAGCTTTTTATTTCCATTTTCATGTCAAAATTGCTGCTACAATACCACAAGAAAGATTTAATTTGCATTCTTCTAAATAAACAGAAATGCTTTTGAGGGAAAGTTCATTCTTTTTCTTTTATTATAATTAATTTATTTTGTTAGTTTTATTTAGCTCTTACTATGTGCCATCTTCCACATAAATTGGTTCACATAGTTTATTTTACTTAATTCTCTCAACAGCCTTCTTAGGAAGACTCAATTTCAGGCCTTTGTGTATGAATAGGAAAGTGTCTTTCAGAGGTTAGGTATTTGCCCAAGAACACACAATTAATGAGCTGCAGATCCAGAACTTGAATTAAGGCAATCTGGCTCTGCTGATGAATATACAGTCTCTCACTCTAAAGCCCTCTCAGCTTAAACTGCTTAAACAGAGTTACTGTTTTATTTTGTTTGGTCTATTTTTTTGGCTATTATCCATTATTGAAATTGGCTATGGTTAAGTGTTCTTGTACTTATTTTTATTACACCCTGTGGAATTTTCTTGCTTTATAGGCTACTAAAGGCCTGTCTCAATCACCATATTGGTGCAAAAGTGTAACACTTGGCACTCAGTACAGATTTCTGGGCTCAAACCACCTCAGTTTGCCTGGATCTCAAAAATTTCCTGGGAAACAGGACATTGAGTGCTAAAACTGGGACAGTCTTGAGAAAATCAGGATGGTTGGTCATACTACGCTGCATTTGTCTTATGATACTTATCATTTCCCTCCTTTGCTAGTTACTCTAGATTACCTTCATTCTCAGCTAGTACCTCTATTGGTCTATATAGCGTACCTGGGGAGTGATCTAGATAGACACCCCTCAGAATGTCCCTGGCTGCTGTGCTTGCCTATTTATCATAATATTGGGCAAGCAGAACCAATATGTGATCAAGTAGATCTACTGAGGTGCCAGATATAGTCTTTCTTACTCTCACTGTGTAACTGTAACCCTACCTCTTTCTGATGATAGGGTTAATTATATGTACCATAACTTTAACACCTTTTCTTTCATTCTGGTCTCTCACCCCAAGGAAGCTCATGTTACCAGGAAGTGGTCATAGTTTAACATTTAATGAGACTCTGGGAAAAGTATTTCCCCCTCTAAGGGACAAGGAATCATTCAGCAGAAGTAGTAGGTAGGTGTGTATTGGTGAGTGCAAACCCATGTTCTTGGCCCTATGTATAGCCTCTTTCCATGCCCAATGGCTATTTCTTTCGTGTATCCATTGTGCCAAGGACAGAGGCTGTCTGACATCAACCAGCAGAGACATTTTATCCACATGGTTGTTCAGGGCTTTTACTCTAATGGAAGCTTCTGGTGGGATTTAACATGTGAGAGCCTCACACATTGCATCCCTCCTATAGTTCCATCCCTACTCCTTTACTCCAGGCCTCCTTACCCCTTATATTATTATCTTTCTCTTTCAATGCCCTAACCAGCATCCAGTCCATTTGCAACTGCCCTTAAGTCCACATATATTCTTACTTGATGCCACATTTCTTTCCACACAAAGTGGATGACTAGGCTTACTTCCCAAATCTCCACTTATAAGGAGAATTTATCTTCAATTCTGTCTTTTCAGACCTTCCCTGAATGGGGACATAGCACAGCAGCAGTCCATTTTTGGCTTGCATATGCATTCTGAGACAGCTCTTTCATATACAAAACTTTTTTGCTTTCCTCCTTCATCTGTTGGTTATAATGGACCTTTCAGATAGCCATTAGTGTGACATGAGGGAAAAACAACAGTGCTTCAATGGTGGATGACATGAGGATGTGGGTTACTTGTGAGTGCAACTTTGACTTCTTGTATTCTCCAAGCAAGATCTTGAATATATCACTTTTCATCATAATGGATTGCTTCTGGACCTACCCAAACGTATGCCTGGGTCCATCTGATAGAAGAAACTCATGATGGGCTGTTATAGTCACTTAATGTCCTATGCTAAGGCACTTTGTTTCTACCAGGGCCCAATTGCATGCCAGGAAGTGCTTGTCAAATGGTGTATGGCTTTCAGCTTCAGACATAATGGTCTTGTTCCAGAATCCTAGGTGTCTATATTGTGATTCTTCTATTGAGGCTAAACATAAACTCCACATGCCCTGCTTTTCACTCCTAAATGTCCTGATATCATAGAGTCTGCTAGTGATAATGGTCCAAGTGGCAAGGCTGTTTGCAGAATACTTTTCTGATCTTGATCATGCTCAAAGCTTTCAGTCTTCCATATCTCTTTATGGAAGAGCAACATTCCCAAATGTGAAATACTTTCCATCTATAATCTAATGAGGCCTACAAGCAAGTTTTCTCTCTTCATATTAGTATGAATCATGAAATGCAATAATGTGTACCCTTCTTTGGAGGGGATGTTCCAGCATGTCCTAGACTACTGGAAACCTAGACTTTTCAGATATATCAAGTCTCTGAACTTTTGTTAGGTTTCTCTCCCATCTATTAAAGTGCATATTTCTTACTTAGGCAACCAATATAATTACTATTGTTGAGATATACTGAATTGAGAAAAGGAATTTGAGCATTTTTATCCAAATTCAATCAGTTATTGGATGTGGGCTCTTCTGGGGAGGGCCATAACTGCGTGGGCATTCTGCTTTGGCTGATCCTTCATCATGCACAAGCCAGTATCTAATCTCCAGGGAAACAAAATTTTATTAATTTACCTGGTTAGACTACATCCTGCTGATCTGTGATCCTTACTATTGAGTAGGATAAGAGTCCAAGGAGGTATTGCCCATCTTTCCTTGAATGACTGCCTCCTTTGAGCATTCTTTAGTTTCCAAACTCTAAGCCTCTCCTTCATCCTCTCTCTGCTTTCATCCCAAATTCCTTTTCTTACCCTGGACTCTGTTTCAAAGTTATCCTGTCCTATTATGGAAGATCCATAGCAGGTCCACTAGCTCTCAATTTATCATATATCATACATGTGAGTTGGGCAAAGCTCAGAAAATCCATTCGGACCATCTCCTTTTCTGATCATGGCACTGCAACCTCTTAATAATGCTGGGGTATACAACAAGGGAAATGACATTTTTCACAATAGTGTCCTGTCCCAGAGGCCCAAATGTGGGAGCAGATGTAAGATCCTCTGCTGTCCGAAGTTATCTCAACTAATCTAATAATTCCTGCCAAAGTCAAACCCCAGAGAATTATAACCCATTTCCAATTACCTCTTGCCCTTCTTCCCTTCCCTTTCCACCTTTACATTATGTCCTTCTGATACCATAAAATAACCTAGTAAGAAATAAGCATAAGTGATACCTTCTGCAGATTTCAGAAAAATCTGTACATTCATTCTTTCAGGATGAAAGACATGCTCAAAGTTGTGCTTTTGTTTGTTTGTTTGTTTGTTTGTTTAGAAAAAAGAAACTTTATGTTTCCTCTCTTAATGCAATAGCTTGGTTATTTTCTCCTGGAAAAATCATATTTTTATGTGCCAGAAAGAGAATGTTGCTTTGGCATTGCTCTCTGATTTCTTTTATTATAAATCCTATTTTACTACACACACCACCATCACTGCTACCACCACCATCCTCCCAGGCAGATACATGTCTTGTTGAAGAAGAAAAAAATCTTTTATACAGAAAAACAAAAGAGAAAAGAATAGTAACAATTTTAAAGATAATATTATACTTATATGAAACTAAAAATAGTGCTATGACTAAATAAGGGTGCATAATACACAATGAAACAAAGTCAAACATATTTTTCAACTTCAGGACTTCATGGAATTTTCAAATAATAATGAAAAATGTGTAATTCAACTGAGAGGTATACTCAGTAGTGTTTATCCAAATGCATTGGACTACATAAGAAACTACTGATTTTCAGTATAACTTGGATAAATTAAATTGAATAATATTTAAATAATTTAGGCCTTAATGTCAGTTAGTGTCATCATCACTTAACATAAATTCTGATTTAGTTATTTGAAAAACAAATACATTATTCTTGGTGATATTCATTGGTTTTATTGAATATGTCTGATATAAAATTTAAAAGCAAAAGTAAAATGCAAATAGCTTTAATTGGTAAAATGGTTGTCCATTAATATTTCATCTTTGGCCATAATTGTTTGGTCTAGCTGTAAATTTTTAAATTGTCTTCAAAATATTTTAATTTACCTTTTCTCTTAAATTCCATAAGGCCCATTTGGTTCATCATATTTTGAAAAGATAAAGATGTGAATTCTCTTTGGATAAGTTAAAATATCAAAAAATACCTCAAATAAGAGCTCATTTTCTTTCATAAATCAACAGCGATTTGTTACAAATGCAATAAACGTGAATATAATATTTCAGCATTCTAAAGCAAATTGCCTCCAAGTGTTTTACATGGAAATAAAATGGAAATTATCTTAATCATAACTAAAATGCTGTGTAATTATTGACTAAGTCTGGCAGCATGTTTTATATTCCTTATTGGATATTATGTTCTTTGAAGATCTTCAGTGTGCTGGATAAAAAATATCATTTCAGACAGGTAATTTTGGAGAATCATGAATTGAATGCCAAGCCCATTGAAGAACTGAGGCAAAATATCATTATTCTTTTGGTGGGTTTTTTATAAAATAAAATCCATTTTAATAAACACAGCCATTATGTGATTGGTATGTACTCAAAAAGTAAATGAAAATTGATTACTTATGGGCAAGATATTAAGAAGTGCCATCAGCCGTTTCTAATTTGGAAAATGTTTTCGACTAATCTCTTGAGTCTACTTAAAATTCTTCACTCTTGGCGAGCCACAACCTTTCCTGAAGTCAGGCTGGTTGGCTGCAATGAGAAGAGTTTATGAAGTATTTGTGGTATTTTTCTGGTAATTTGATGAGGTGTAAAAAAGCTCTTTCAATAATCTTAGCAATGCATTTACTTACTAACAGTGATAGGTTTGAAATAGAGTATAATGAATGATCTGAGAATTTGGACAAAGAACATGTCACAAATTTTTTCTTAAGTCTCTAAAGGTGCATCCTCAAGATATTACAAATATCATGTCTTTATCAATAATGTAATATCTATGATGATAACTTTACAGCAATAGAACCA
The DNA here is from genome assembly GCA_004027955.1 of Chaetophractus vellerosus. NCBI lineage: Eukaryota > Metazoa > Chordata > Mammalia > Cingulata > Chlamyphoridae > Chaetophractus > Chaetophractus vellerosus. Next base: position 14,450 of record PVKH010000837.1, on the reverse strand, counting down.
CTTATTTCTTTTATTTTAAAGAAAATATTTTACGTTATTTTTTAAAGTTTGTCAATTTGACACCCTTACTAAGTATTTGGCAGATAAAAGATGATAGGCTACCTATAAGGTACAGATTTTTTTAACCAAAGGTCAAACAGGGCTTTTTTTAAAAAAAGCAGAGAAAGTATGAATCTATGTGAGGATGGCAGTTATTCCACACTTCAAATTTAATAAAATTACATTGTTTGATAATTTAAAAATATGTCCAATATTTATAATAATCCAACTGACATGAATTTTATTATTTTATATTTTTAGACAAAACAAATGTTTGTAATTCCAAATCAAAAGTGGCCATAGATAGTAGGAATGAGATTTTTCTGTAAGAGCAAATATTATAAAGGTCTCATGCCATCATTAATATTTATAAGTATGACTTCATAATTTTTCTGATGTCCAAATTTTTGTTAACACAGATTTGCAAAAATGAATTTTTTAAAAATATAGAAAAGTTAGCATAGACATTGAATAACTCATATAGGTCAAGTCGTTGTAATAATATTTTAAATATTTAGGTAAATCAAGTTGTTTTTTGTTTGTTTTGTTTTGCTTTGTTTTGTTTGAAGGGCAACTTGAAACTTTCAGTAAATGTGCAGCTTCAGTCACTAGACAGCAGGTTGGAAAGCTATGCATACAAAAGTTGAAACATGAATGAGTTTAATACTTTCCGTATCTCAATATTCTCTGGTTCCCCAATAAATGATTTGGATATTTTCATTAGGAAGATGAAAAGAAATGTGAGCGATAAGAATGTTTCTGTCTTCCAAATTGCTATCTTGGAACAACTATTAAGGAAAACATGAGAGTATTTTGTTGTTCTGTGTAAAACCTTCTCTACAATATCCTCATTAGAACCTTCAGCCTGTCTAATGTGGCACAGCATGTTACACTGAAGTTGATTTGAAGGACCACTGGTGCAGAAATAAAGGATAGAATAAATGAGCATAATCAGGAAAGAAATGACTAAGACATAGAAAGGAACAATATGTACCGTTTCTCAGGAGTGAAAGGATCAGTAGTGTGACTCTCACTACATATTTTTTAAGGTGTACCTCCTGGGAGGTCTCAGAATATGTGTGGAATAGGTATTTGAAGAATTGTGTTTTATAGTAATTGTGGGTATTTTTCAGGGTACTCCAAAATATAATATAGAATCTCCAATATAAATTTTATTTCATTTGTGCGTTAATTCATTCATTCATTCCACAAATATTGAGCACCTGGAAAGTACCAGTACTTGTCATATATGGGATGAATCAGTGAACTGAACAAAGATCCCTGTCCACATGGAGCTAATATTTTGGAATGTGGAGACAAAAATATAAGTAAACCATAGACATAAGAAATACATAAAATATATTATATTCTAGCAGGTAATAGTGGTGTGGAATGGGAAAAAGTAAGACAGTATAAATTTTGTCACAACTATGCCTGGAGATATGGTTGGAATTTTGCTATTTAATTTGAAGTCAAATAATGCTTTAAGTTACTAAATAATTTTAAATGACTGAAATTTTCCCCCAAATCTTTGGAAATACACCCCGGGTTTAACTAGACATGTTGAATGAGCTTCGTATCCTATTTTAATAGGTAAGAAATCAGAATAGGAGTCTCATTCAGTTTTTAAATCAATTTTATTGACACATATTAATAAAGCATAAATCTATCCAAAGCATACAATCAATGGTATGTGTTGTAATCATATAGGTATGCAATCATTTTAATCATTTTAGAGCATTTTCATTATTCTAATAATATAATAATAATAATAATAATAACTCATCACTTCTCAATCTATGCTTCCCCTGCTGTACACAGCTGCTATTCTGTTTTTGTCCATCTAGTTTATTTGTATTTTTATTGCGTAAAAGCATTCTTATATATCCAATATCACCGGTATTCATATTTTACATGAGGTCTCACTATGCTATACAGTCCCATGTTACATTTTTTAGCTTTCCTTCTTGTAATATAAATGTCCTTAGGCTTTCCGTATCAACCACTGTCATACCCATATAATAGCTCTGCTAGTCACAAACAGCATGATGTGCTTTCACCAATTCTATTCATTTCCAAAGATGTATAAACAACCTTTCTACCAATTCTGCACATATTAGCAATCAGCTTTCCAGTTTCTACCTTCATTTTATTTTGTGGTGACTTATATTCTAATTATTAACTCCAACAGTTTGCACAATATATTTAGTTCGTAACAGCACAAGCATACAGTATTTGTCCTTTTGTGTCTTGCTTCATGCAACATAATGTCCTCCAGGTTCATCCATGTTGTCATAAATCTCATAGACTTAGGTCAAAGAAATTTAAGTTATCTTTTCTAATATTTTTCCATAAAATATTTAATTGAAACTGTTATCAACCAGGTAAAAAGTTGTTATATAATAGAATTATAACATCTTAGATGTATATTGGAATGTATATGTTACTGCTCTGACAAAATTGATATTTTATTTCCTCAAATATTTTAATATTTTAATCTAATATGATTTCAGAACTCAGTAAAGTTTGAATATTATAATAACTTGAAATAGGAGAAATGATTCAATCTTTTGTTACCAAGAAGAAAAACAAGGATAGAAGTCTAATATTTTCTCCAATAAATGGAATTTTAAAACATATAAGTATAAATTATGAACAATCTACACCTAAAACATAAAAATGAAAATACATTTTAGTATCTTTTGCTATATATTCACTCTATGATTATTAAGTAATCAATTGTATTACAGAGTAATATTTCCTAAAGAAAGCAATTTTAATTTTATTACATATCTTCTCCATCAAATCATTTCTGAGTAAAGAAACAATCATTTACATCGCATGTGCAACTTTTATTATATCATTAAAAAATAAGTGGTTACTTTATATTTTTCTTCCTGTAAAACAAGAGGGAAATAAATGGAATACTATATTATATGTGACATTATCCAGATACTTAAAGGGGATTTAACATAAATAACAAGTCATTATAAAGTTACCATCCACATTTTGCAAATTCAGGAAGACAGATACCTCAGGATAAATAAATCTTAAATAAAAAAAAAGAAACATTGAGATTTTCTTTGTGATCTAACTTACGTGCATTTGGAAAACACACTCTCTAATAATGTGTATAACATTTGCCATATGTAACTAAGCCTACCTTAATGATTTGGCTGTTTAGAAACTTAATGTCCTTTCTTATTTTCCCCAGTTCATCTGTTTTGGACTAAATATAATATACTCATCTCATATTAGTATTTTTCTATTATTTGTTTTTATTTTTTATTTTCAGTCAATTCTTGTCTGTTTGTATACTTAATATATTTGATTTAGTATCATGTGTTTTGTGTTTTTTAAAAGATTAACTTGATATGCTAGATGATATTATTCTGTGGAGAGAATTTACTTTTCTTTCTCACGGCAGGTAGTTTAGCAGAACAAAACAAGGATTTAATTGATTTTGTGTTAGACTTCAGTCTTTGCAAGCCCTGACTATTTGTTTTTTCCTTCATTCCAAGAATATAGTTTTTCAGGGTTCTAAGAGAAAGCCTGGTATTTTCCCCCAAGTTCTTTACCTGGCAGGCCCTGAATTCAGATTTCTGTTATCCCAGTCCTTTTACACTTCTAAAACCTCCACCCAGCTTTTCATTGTCACCTTCTGCTTCTTCTCAGCTTCTTAGCATCTTGATTTTACATTTAAATTGACTAATTTCTCAAGGGAAAAACTAGTTTCAAAAGTCAGTCTAAGGTCTCTGGAGTTCCTATTTCTTTGGAATGTTAGCCCTACAAATCCTTGAATCCTTGAAAGATTTCTGATTGATATATTAAACATTTTGCCTAGACTTTCTGTTTGTCTGAAATAAGGTGGTCTATCATTGCCAGTTGTAGCAACTATTTCAAAATAGTCAAAAATAAAATATTTGACTTTTAAATAAAAATCTCTTTTCTTATTTTTCTTTTCACTTAACTTTAGCAATAATATGTTCATTTAAAATGTTTTCTGTTTAAAGTAAATATTTGAGGAAATATTGGAGCCTTGAGAATTCAAAATCTTTCCAAGGAATTCATAATTATTAAGATAAAGAGTTGGAGTAGATTTTTTTTTTAAATTTCTTTATCCTCAAATTTTATCAACAAAATACAAAAGCTCAAATGTGTATTAGATTGGTAATTTTCTCTTTCCATCATTTCTAATAGTGATGATATTTTAATCTTCTTACCATTGATATCTAATGCCCCATTTTATATAAATTCAACTTATTCATACTACAAATTGGTGGTGCAAGGATTTTTAAAGGAAATTTTAAACCATAAATTCAGTAAAATGTTTATTACTGCCTAATCCAGAACAAAAACCAGAAAACACAACTTATAAATAATAAGGAAGAAAAATGATTAAATAGGATAATATGAATAAATGATGACACTCAATAATTGGTCATACATACAGATTATAATAGTTAAGGAACAAAAATCTGTGTCACAGGCAGAGTGATTGTACCATATGGAGAAGTCAGTTTGAAGATAATGGGTACAGTTATAATTCAACACTAAATTTTTATGGCCTTGAAAACTTGCTCATTCCTCAGTCCAAGTGGGAGAAAGAATTGGGTGCTTATGAAATAACTAATTATGGTGATATAATATTAGAACAATTATAACAAATAAAACATTTATTCAGGCTCTGCTCACAGCAATATTTTTAGATGCATCATCAGCGAGTTTTCTATAATACATACACACTTAAAATATTGCACAGGAAACTTCATTATCAGCTAAGTGCCTTATTATGAATATGCTGAGAACATTACTCATAAGACCTGGCTTAAAATTTATCTATGCATAGTTACACTTGAAAAGAGCAAATTTTAAAAAATGTCCTCTTTAACAGAAAGCTAGATTCTCAGTTCAAAGAGATATGAAATGGGTATGGACACTTTGTTACAGAAGATAGAATATCCTAAATCCATCATATTTTATCTATTCTGCCATAAGTTTCCATATGAATATTTATCCAGAATATTAGCTGAGGTTTAGCTAGACTTGAACAATGATTTAAAAGGAAATGAAATAATCAACCAATTACCACTTCTGCAATGTAGCCGAACAACTTATAACTTTTAAAATTTGACCAGTTATTTAATTCAGTTCACTACAAATATTTTGAGTTAGCTACAGTTTGATTTTTAATATCTCAACTAAATAAAGTATTTGGGAGTTTTAAAAATACAGCTGTAAAGAATGGATTGTGTCTTTCAAATGTGTGTGTTTGTGTGTGTATCAAATAGAATACAGTTAAAGTGCCTGTGCTTCATGTTTCCTCTTAAAACAAAGTAGTTGACTAAATGGATCACACAGTTTATGCTTTGTACTAAAAAGTCTTATTGTGCCTATGTTACATGAAATCACAAACACACACACATACACACACATTTCATCATTCTAACTTTATTTACAAATTAGAGTCTATACATAACCCACATAAAAGTAAGTTCTTAAGGACTAAAACTCATGCTTCTTAGCTGCTACAGGCAAACTCAATTTTTAATGGATTTCCACAAATGCTATCTCTCATGGTATTCATGTTGTTACCTTTTCGGAGATACATTTTCAATGTGGGCTATTTCTGAAAGTTATTCATCTCACTAAGTGAAGGTGCTTTAAAATTCTTCTCCCGTTCCCCTAGCACAAGAAAAATTCATTACACTCACTGGGTAGATGGCCAGAACATCACACAATTGTACAGAGAAGACAGAACATTTAGCAGAAAGATATACTCAAAGGAAAAACTTGGCAAGATGCTAGCTCTAAGGAAATCAATGTATAATATATATTTTTTGTAAAGAATACTAAATCATTAAATAAATTTTTAAATTACAATGGCATTTAAACAAACATTAAAAACAGATGAGAGTGTCTGAAAATATTAATAAGGACCTTAATGTAAGAAAATGTAGAAGGATAAGCAACAGGAATGACTTGGTCATATAGAAAGTAGCAAGAGAATTGAACAGCATTGAACAGAATTGAAAAGGAAAGGAAGGTAATTTGAAATCAAAATTATTCCCAGCTTTATATATCATCAAGCTTAAAAATGCTGATTGTTTTTAGTTACTTATTCATTTAACAATTAATGAGCTGTCACAAGAGAGGGAGAGCTCAGAAGCAGGATAGGCAGGTGTGGGTATGGGTGGCTGCTGCCTGGTGGCCCTGTTGGTATCATAGTTACTGCCCTCTGCCCCTTAGACACCAGCACTCCTCCAGTGTGCAGTTGCCACTCTCTGGGTTGGGTGCTTCTCTGTTGCAGGTCATGAAGTAAATGTTGAGGCTGGTTATGTCATCACACCCTGTGCCACCCTCAGAACACATGCCAAGTGCTTATCCAGCAGCTCTTCAAATAAAAGTGACCATATCCAAAATTCCTCATTTCCATCCTGCTGCCTGGTCTTTGGCTAAAATCAGTATCACTCTGGCTTCTCATAAATTCCAAACACTATCACAGACAATGACCATCAGTTCAATGGCCATCAATAAGCATCTCACTTTGATGTTAGACACTCTGGCAGGAATTGAGCATGAAATCACAAATAGGGAATTATTTCTGACTTTAGGAACCTTTAAAGATATTGTGGAACTGCATGCAAGCAAGTAAGCATAAATAAGCATAAAAGATTAGAGGCTGTAGAGAGAGACTGGAAACCTGTTTAAATTAAAGCTCTGCTAATTCTTAGTTCCATGACTTTGAGCAAGTTGCTCTTTCCAAGTCTTATTTTACTTATCTCTATAATGGAGATATTAATAGCTCGTATGTTTTTGGGGTTTATTTTGAGCAGTAAATGAGAAATACATGTAAAATATCTAGTAGTTTGCCAACAGATAGTAAGCACTCAAAATAAGACACTTTAATTATTCCTAGTGGGAGTAGAGATAAATAATACCTTTGATGTGTAATTTATAAGAAGGGTGCTGGACTCCGAATTTAGGGACTGTTTCCCAATGGAAGTCACTAGCTGAAAGCATATAGGAGTTGGTGAAGTGGAGGGGCAGGAGATGAGGTATAGCATGGGATAAGGCAGAAGTTAAGCATGTTCAAAACATGTTAAAAACCTAACAGAAGCACAGTGCATGCGACCTGAAAACTCAACATAGCTTGAATTTAGAATTTAAGGGTTCAAGAATGGGAGACGGTGAAATGAGGTTTTGAAAAGGTATACAACGTCTGTGTTATTTATTTCTGTAAACCTAATTAAGGACTATAATATAGTTAATTAGAGGTAGTTTTTATTTTGCATTTTATAATAGTTTTCTAGCAATTCTTTTGTTGTTTTAAGATTATGAATGAAAAATCAACCTTCTCTATTTAGCCTATTTCCATCCACATATATAATCAATTGTACATGCACGGACTGTATTGGACTTGAGAAGAATTACAAAGAAATGCAGTTTTATGTAGTTCATGTGTAGTTCATGTATAATATTCATCATATTCATATGTTCATGTGCAAAGATACAGTCCAAGGATATGGGATTGTAGGAGTATTGTAATTCTGATTTTATGAACAAAGAATCTGAAAATTTTAGAATTTAAATAATTTACCCAAGGTAGTTGAATTTGTAAATGACAGAATCAAGGATTTTATTCCAGTAGTCCTTATATTATCCAATACAAAGTTATAGTTGTAAGGTATCTGCTCACCTCTAATTGATTTTAATTTTTTCAATTTAATTAATATTTGAAAAGGCAATGCATGTCACAGAACAAATTTCAAGATGCAACAGACTATTAAAGTTTGACATATAGCTCCATCCTAACTTTGCTTCTCATATTTACAATTCCCCTTCCTGGATGTGAATCCACCTTCTGCAGAAATTGTTTCTTGTGTAATTTATCCACTCTGGCTCTATTATCTAAACTATAATCGTTAGGGAATATCTAGTATTTCCAGCTATATTTAAGACAATAACTACATGACGCTTTTATTAAAAAACGTATGTTTCCTTTCTGGCTGTCTTATCTCTAATATTTTTCCCAATTCGCTTGTTTTTCACACAACTAACACAGATTGAGTAGAAAACCTGTTCACTAGCCCTGTTTACAAAATGGCTGAGTGCGTTTTTCCCAGTATTTTACTTTTTTTGTTCTATAAAACATATGCTGGTTGGCATAGTATATCTTACATTCCTTCTTGCTTTCATGGTCTAAGATTCTTTGAATTTCAACATCATAAACTGTTATCATTATATTATTTCCCTCTCCAAAATCAAATTATTCTTCACTAGTGTATCAAATAGATCCTGCACCTACAAATTTTTTTTCTTGTTATATTTCTCATTAGTCTTTGTCATAGCTCCTCCACCTAAACCATACAGGTTGGATTTTAGTCTGCTGCCAGCTATGACCCAGCTTTACCTCTGCTTATGCTATTTCTAGCTTTCCAGAATGTGATCACTTTCTTTCTGCTTACATGTGCCAGTCATTTACACTAAAATAGAATAGTGATTTATCATTTCATGAAAATATATTTTACTGTTCCTTCACTTACCATACTGTTTCCCCAGTTTAAAAAGAAACACCTCAATAACACTTATTGCATCAATAAATCATAACTAAATTACTTTGTATATATATATTTGGTATTCTAAGTATATACAAGGAAAAGCATAAACTGAAATAGAAGCTCCATGAGAGAAGAATCTTTGCCTATTTTGTTTACTATTTTATTTTAAGTGCATAGAGCAGAGTCTGAGACTTAAAACACAGTAAATATTTTATAAATTAATGAATGGATATCTTTCTTTGTTTCTCCTTCTTTCCTCCCTCCTTCCTCTCCCTCCTCTCTCCCTTCCTTCCTTTCCTTCTTTCTTTAGTCTTCCTCTCCTTCCAACCCACCCTCCCCAATCTACCCACCTGTCAACCCTGCACTGCCCATCCCAATATCACTACCCTCCTGTCATATCCCTTCATTACCTGGCTACACATTTTCACCTTACCATAGATTAAGTCTGTGTGGGTGTTGGCTCACAAACTTCTTCTTTCTATTTCTTGTAGACCTATCTTCTAGACAATAGCTCTCTGAGTCTGCTCAATTTGTTTAATTCATATCAATGAGGTCATGTACTGTTTATCCTTCAATACCTGGCTTGCTTCACTCAATATAAGGTCCTCAAGATTCATCCATGTTATCCCGTGTGTTAGCTGCCCTTTTGACAGCTGCATAATATTCCATTGTATGTATGTACCACATTTTGTTTATCCATTCTTCTTTGCTGTACACCAGGGTTCATTCCAAATTTTGGCAACAGTGAATAATACTTCTATTAAAATTGGTGTACATATATCTGTTCATGTCTTTGCTTTCAATTCTTCTGGGTATATACCCAGCAATGGAATTGCTGGATCATATGGAAGTTCTATAGTAAGTTTTTGAGAAACTGCCAAACTGTCCTCCACAATGGCTGGACCATTCTACATTCCCACCAGCAGTGGATGAGGGTTTGCATTCCTCCACATCCTCTCCAACACTTACAGTCCACTGTTATTTAATAGGCGCCATTCTACTGGGTTTCAGATGGTATCTCAGTGTAGTTTTGATTTTCATTTCCCTAATAGCTAGTGATGTTGAACATATTTTCATGTGCTTTTTAGCCATTTGTACTTCTTCCTTGGAGAATTGTCTTTTCAGGTCATTTGCCCATTTTTTAAATGGGTTGTTTGTCCTTTTATTTTCAAGGTGTAGGATTTCTTTATATAAGCTTGATATTAGGCTCCTATCAGATATATGGTTGCCAAATATTTTCACTCATTGGGTAGGCTGCTGTTACAGTTTGATGTAATTATGAATTCCAAAAATCCATATTGAATCATGCTTGTAAACTGATCTGTTCACCTGGGCATGATTGGGTTATGATTAGGACATTAACTGGGCCACATCAGTAGGGCGTTGAGCCCCACCCCTCACTAGGTGTGGTCTCAAGTATAAAAGGCAAGGCAAAAGATTTGAGAAGCAGATTTGAGAAGAAGTTCTGATGTTGGAGAGGACGCCCCAGGAGAAGACAAGTAAGTCATTCGCCTGATAGTCTACAGCTGCAGCCCTGGGAAGAGAGGAACCCAAAAGCCTGAACCCTGGAAAATGTCAGCAGCTGTCTTGTTCCAACACGTGGACTTTGGTGAGGGAAGAAACTTATGCTTTGTGGCCTGGTAACTGTAAGCTTCTACCCCAAATAAATACCCTTTATAAAGAACAACCAATCGTTGGTATATTTGTAAAGGCACCCCTTTGGCTGACTAATACAGCTGCCTTTTCACTTTCTTTTCACCTCCTTTGAGGTGCAAAAGTTTTTAATTTTGAGGAGATCCCATTTATCTATTTTTTCTTTTGCTGCTTGTGCTTTGGTGTGAAGTTCATGAAACCATTTCCTATTACAAGTTTCTGTAGATGCTTCCGTACATTATCTTCCAAGGTCTTTATGGTCTTGGTTCTTATATTTAGGTCTTTGATCCATCTTGAGTTGATATCTGTATTAGGTGTGAGATGGTGTTCTTCTCTCATTCTTTTGGATGTGGCTATCCAGTTCTCCATGCACCATTTGGTGAAGAGGCCATTCTCTCCCAGTTGAGTGGGCTTGGTGGCCTTGTCAAATATCAGATGACTGTATATGTGAGGATCTATATTCAGAACTCTCAATTCAATTCCATTGGTCAGTATGTCTATCCTTGAGCCAATACCCTGCAGTTTTGACCACTGTAGCTTTGTAGTATGTTTTAAAGTCAGGTAGTGTGATTCCTCCAATTTCATTTTTCTTTTTCAATATGTCTTTGGTGATTTGGGTCCTCTTACCATTCCAAACAAATTTTGTAGTTAGTTTTTCCAATTCATTAAAAAATGCTTTGTTGACTTTTATTGGGGTTGCATTAAAGCTGTAGATTAGTTTGGGTAGAACATACATCTTAATGATGTTTAGTCTTCCTATTCATGAACAAGGAATGTTCTTCCATTTATTTAAGTCTTCTTTGATTTCCTTTAACAGTGTTGTGTAGTTTTCTGTATATAGGTCCTTTACACCTCCCACAATAGGGCTGAGAAGTTTTCTGCCATTATTTCCTCCATCACTCCTTCTGTCCCCTTTCCCTTCTCTTCACCCTCTGGATGCCTATAATACATATGTTTGTGCATTTTGTGTTGTCATTCAAATCCCTAAGTCCCTGCTGGATTTTTTTCTATCTTTGTATCTATCTGTTCTACCATCTGTTTGATTTCAGATGTACTGTCTTCCACATCACTAATTCTTTCCTCCACCAGTTCAAATCTACTGTTATGTGCTTCCAGTGTCTTTTTGATTTCTTGCATTGTGCCATTCCTCAGCATCATATCTCTTATCTTTTTATGTATGTTTCCAATTTCTTCAGTATGTTCTCCCTGTGTCTTTTTAATATCCTTAATCTCTTCCTTCACTTCATTACGTTGGTCCATGATATTTGTTTTGACAGCTTTGATTAGTTGTTCAATGTTCTGCACCTCTTCCTGGTTTTTAGTTTGTTCAGTAGACTGAGCCATGTCTTCCTGTTTCTTAGCATGGTTGGTAATTTTTTGTTGCCCTCTGGTCATACTTTTACCTTGATGGGTTTATTCAGTTGATTAGTTTCTCTCTTTACTCTATGGTTTTATTTAATTGCTGGTTTTTTTGTGTGTAAGTTTTCTCTTTGTCACTTTGTTCTTCTTATTTTATTTCGTTGCTGTTGTCTATGTTTCCTTGGAGGAAAAATTAGGGGCAGGGAAAGTGAAACAGGTAAGAAAAATAAAATGATAAGAGTAATAAAAACAATAATTGTTAGAAAAGGGACCATTTAAGACCTTGGAAAATGAATATATAACTCATGTATGCAGTGTAGAGTAATAAGAATAGAAAAGTGGCATACGAACAAAGTAATGGGAAACCAAATAGACAAAAATATATAGACTGAATTAAAAGGTCAGTATGTTGAGGAAAGAGAGAAAGAGAAGAGAAAAGACACAAAGAAAATAAGCTAATAAAAGAAAGAGAATAGGATAGATGAGGTAGAAATAAAAACTAGAAAAATTGGGGACTAAACAAAGAGAGGTGGAATTTAAGAGCAACAACAGAAAGCAGAAGATAGAATGATGAAGGAAGGAAAAGAGATAGCCTTGGTACACAAAATAGGTACATACAGAAAAGGGGAAATCAGGGAAGAGGAAACATAGTAACCAAAAATCAAGCCAGGAGCACCTTGCAGAATTTATCTTTGTCCCGCTCCCTCTAGATCGATGCCCTGAGGCCTCCTACTCTGTGTGTTCCCAAAACAGCTCCCTCGGGCAGGATCTTGTCTCCACTCAGCTGTTTTTTGTAAGAGAGATCTGCCTGTGTTTGATTCTTTGTTTTAGCTTTTCCGTATCTCTGACCCTCACTCTTCTGGGAGTTGGTAAGCAGTGTCCTGGTTTGCTGTGCCCCAAAGCAGGTCCCCATGGCAGCCTCTGGCTTTTTCTTTGTTGTTTTAGTGAGAGCTAAGATTTATATGTCTAACCTATGGGCCATGTTCCCACAATCCCCAAGATTTATTCTTAAAACATTGATATTTATTATATATATTTTTATAGAATATGGAAGTGATTATATGATTTTCATTTCTTTTATATATTCATCAAATAAATTATTTATATTAATGAATTTGTAATATTTAACATCTTGCTTACCTGGAATAAATGTTACTTGATTATGATAACTTTTTTCTTTAATTTGCATTCTTCTAAATTGTGTTGATTTGAGGTTTTCTTTTCTATGACATCTTTGGAGAATTTTTGCAAAAATTAAATTATATTCTATTGGCATAATTCATCCCCACAGATTATATCTATGCTAACTCTGTAGTGCTCCCTCCCTCACTCTTTCCTTCCTTCCTTCCTACCTTTTTATTTCTTTTTCTTAATTCTATTTAAGCTATGTTTTACTCTTCCATAAATACTTAGACTTTTCCTGTGAAAAGGTGTGTAATTGGATATTTTTTACGAAAGTAACTGTTTAACAACTTTACCAACTTCTTTACTTCTACTATGGTACTTGCTCTGTTCAAATTTCCTATTTTCTCTTGCAATAATTGTAAATTTGATCTTTATTTAAACATATACATCTTCCATATCTTCCAAAGCAATTTCAAAGTCTTAAGCAAAGTATTCCAAGGTGATTCTTTTAGTTTCTTATTAATATTTATATTTATATTACATTTTGGTTATATTAAATTAAAAAAAATACCTAGCATCTAGATTTATTTACCTCTTCTACTGTTCTTTTGGCTTTGATTTATTGGTAAGCATTATTATAATCTTTTTTAAATGTTAACATCCGTTCTGATATGTTGCTACTTTATTTTCTAACATATTCAGTTGGAAGCTTAAGTGGTTTATTGTCTTTCATTTTTTCCTTAATATATGGTCTCAGTCTATAGATTCTCCACTGAGGGTTGCTTTATCTGTATATCATAAGTTATGATATAGCTTTTTCATTATCATTTTTTCTAGATGTTTTTTAAAATTTTAATTTCCTCATAATGTTTCTTAAAATTTATCACTTTATCATATTTTGATCAGAAAATATTATCTGTACTTTGATAACTTTTGGAAAACTTTGAAATTTTTAAATAAATGTTCTATAAGCACCTTAAAAAAAGCTAAATTTTCTGTTTTCAGGGCTTAGAGTTCAATACATTCCAATTAATCAACTGTATCTTTCTACTCTTTATAGATTATGAAGTAGGAAATACAATCCCATGTCTCAGTGTTTTACAACACAAATGTAATTTTCTTGTTAATTTCAAATGTCATTTACTGTTTGCTACTCTGCTTCTAAAGGCTACCAGTTAGTTATAGTTCTCCAATCATCTTCTCCATTCTGCAATTCATTAATAGAGCTGGTGGAAACTTGCAATGGCTCTCAAAACTCAAATGTTATCTCTATTTCATCTGCTTTCATTTCACTGGCCACAGCCAAAGCCAGGTCCAAGGCCAAGTTTGACATCAATGGAAAGTGCCACAGGAAACACAGCAAATGCATGGCAAAAAGGTAGACTCAGTAGGTGGGAATGGAGAATAAATAATTAAAAACAATCAGCCATACCCACACTATTAATTTTATACTTTAGTTTTCTCAATATGTTTGACCATTTTGAAGAGGCAGGCTAAAGTCTTCTATTACTAAGTGTTTCTGTGTGAATTTCCTTGTATTTTCTGTATATTTTATTTTACTAAAATTGTCCATAAGTTATTTGGAACACAGATAGTCTTAACTGTGTAGTGGGCTGCTACCTTAATCAATGAGATGGCTTTCCTCTGAAGATTTAGTGTTTTTCACCTGGAATACAATTTTGTCTGATAATAAGTTTGAGGTCTTTGATTTTC